>JAODTR010000005.1:1094464-1124966 GCA_025399935.1 Amblyopsis rosae | reverse complement strand
GACTGTAAGGCCGCGTGTCCACCAAAGCTTTTTTCCGCAGCTGAAAACGCCAGTCGTGCTTCTGAAAAAGCCTGTCAGCGCTATGAAGCGCTTTTGGAAGCACAGCGTTTCTTTCAGATGAGACGCTTTGGTTGCTATGAAACAGAATCTCTGTGGGAATTAATATGTTGAAAATAAATGCTAGTTTGTGTTATCAACTAATTATTTCATTTGTAATATTCTATACATTATTCTTTGTGTTAGTATTGTTGTGGTAGTCCGGGGATATCATCTGCTAGAAATGGGCTAAAACATTGAAGAATGAAAGATACGTGGAGTCATAATTATTAGCTTAAAGAAAAATATATGAAAGGCAAAAGTGACTTACCCTGCTGTATTATCCTGTAGTACTAGGCAGCTATGTTTATCATTCACGTATACATTTGGAATTTCCTTTTCTCTACTCCACCTACTAATTGTAGATATTTTTGTCTACTGTGATATTTTAGAACCATTATTCCAGAAAATGTATTAATTGAAAGATTGGACTTGACATCGTTATATCTTAGAAGTTACAATGAAGGGAGAAGGAGCTCTCTGAAAAACTGTAAATGACGTACGATGGGCAGGTATATTAACAGTAGGTGTTAGAATTTTTTCAGTAACGGTTATTAGATTTTAAAAAGTTATTTACGGTATTTCGATAAGCTATACATTACACAATGTGTCCGGAAATTTTATTAACTCTCTCACCTGACAGCAAATGTGAAAGAAATGCTTAATATTAGGTATTATGACAGCTTCCTCCGCTAACACGTCTTCTGTGAAACTGCTAGCTTACTAGCTGGCTGCGTCGAATTCATGAGATTTTTCCAGCGCCAGTCACAACCGCTACTGACACCTACTGGTGGACATAAATATAGCCTTCATTAATTATAGGTAAATACTGTCGTAATAACAGAAATACACAGTTTAGAGTTTTGTTTATTTATTTTGACTGTGATTTCACATTTCTTGTTTGTATGAAGGCTAATAGGTGAACATTTATTTGTACCTTTTTTATTTTTTAAATATTATAGTTTATAGGAGGAGATTTCATAGACGGTATATGCATGCTTCAGAAATTTGTAAGTACTCCATTGTGTGGTGTTTTAAGCAGTTTTTCTGAGGCTTATTGTTCATATCGATGTCGTATCGACCAAAATTTAGAAATATATAGTGATATACATTTTGGCCATATCGTCCAGGCCTACTTGCTATATAATACGTTAATTAAGTTATCTGTCACACATTATAAATCTGTTCTGCTCTGATAAATGTTTATGTGACACCACCTGCCGTGTTACAAGCCATTGAGGTGGAAGTGTAATTTCAGTTGTCTGTCATGGTTGATACTAATGGTGGTTACAGTAATAACGGCAGCGTTTCTCAGTAGATGCTGCTCGTTTATTGATGTGCCTGGGATTGTCAAGAGTTTCCGGATCTCGACAAAAAGGCTTATCTGTAATTTACGTCATGCTTGATTGAACAGGATTATTTTTTTAATAGAAAAAAATCGTTAGATGTTCTGAATTTCAGTTTCGATTACTTTTCGGTTCATCGTCCTGTTGTGATTCTGACTTCTGCATAAAAATGAAACATGCATAAAATCTGCTGTGACAGCTAAGCTACTGTTTATTTACAATCAACAAGTAAGAAACCCAGAATTAAATTGTTATAAGCTCGGCTGTCAAACCTAACGGAGGATGTTGATATGTTCCTGGATGCATTTAATAAAAAAATATCCAGTGTAATAGATTGTGTTGCACCGGTAAAGGTCAAGAACATTCTGAGCAAACAGAAGGCTCCATGGAGAAATACCATGGCTGTAAAAACCCTGAAAAGAAGATGCAAGAAAGCTGAACGCAAATGGAGGAAAACAAATCTCCAAATACACTATGACCTCTATAAGCAAAACCTTTGTAACTTTAATTATGAATTATCTAAGGCTAGACAGCTAAAGTTTTCTACTATGATTTACCAGAAAACCTTCCTTTTTATAGCTAAAATCATTGGGAAAGTTGTTTATACTTTATACTTGATAACCTTATGCACTCACATGATATGTTAGATGCATTTCAATCTGTCTTCCGATCTAATCACAGCACTGAAACAGCTCTTATGAAAGTATTAAATGATAAAACATAAGTTCTGGTCTTATTGGATCTCAGTGCTGCATTTGATACTGTAGATCATAGAATATTGTTGGACAGGCTGGAAAATTGGGTAGCACTTTCAGGGACAGTTTCAGACTAATTTAAATCCTATTTGTAAGACAGGAGCTATTTTGTCAAGATTGGGTGCTATGAATCTGATAGGATGACCTTGACATGTGGAATTCCTCAGGGATCAGTTCTTGGACCTCTTCTATGTAATCTATATAGTTTGCCATTGGGGCGAGTTATACAAAATAATGTAAATAATGATTATCATAGCTATGCAGATGACACACAGATATACATTGCCTATCACCAGAAGACTAGTCCAATAGATTCACTGTGTAAATGTTTAGGCCGTATAAATAATTGGATGAACCTAAACTTTCTTCTGTTAAATCAGAACAAAACAGAAATGTTTGTGTTTGGTAACAAAGATAAGATAAATATTATTATTAAACACCTTGAATCAAGTTCGCAACCTTTGTGTTTTAATAGACACGGATCTTACTTTTAATGGCCATGTTAATGCAGTCACCAAAACGGCATTTTATCATCTTAAAAATATATATATATAAACTTAGTGTCCCAATCGGACTTAGAAAAGGTTACATACGTTTATCTCTAGTCGGCTAGACTATTGTAATATTTGCTGGTATTCCAAATAAAGTTAGTTAAAAAGCTGCAGCATTCAAACCGGAACCAAGAAAGAAGACCACATTACTCCAATTTTTTAATCACTACATTGGTTCCAGTTGTTCAAAGAATAGAGTATAAAGCATTGCTATTAGTTTAGAAATCTTTGCATGGTTTAGGCCCCGAATATTTGGCAGACATGCTAACAGAATACAGACCAAGCAGGGCTCTTAGATTAATGGATTCTGGGAAACTATTACAATGCAAAGTGAAAACTAAACATGGTGAAGCTGCATTCAACTACCATGCTGTACGTAATTGGAACAAACTACCACAAGATATTAGATTTGCCACAAATATAACAATTTTTATATCCAGAATAAAAACATAAATTTTGTTTAGGTTCCAAACTGATTTTATATATTGTGGTTTTTGTGCTGTATATATTTTAATGCTGTATGTGTACTGCTTAATTAAAAAAATATTTTTTAACTGTATGTAAAGCACTGAATTGCTTTTAATGTACTAATTGTGCTATATAAATACATTTGCTTTGCTTTTGCTTTGACGTACGAGCCAGCTTCACTCAATGCCAATGGAGAGCTGCTTGTCCCCCGGTTTGGCATGGTTTTTAGGGTAGTCCTGTAACACGTGCCCTCTCTTAAATCAGGGAAGCCAGAGACATCTGATTGGTAATCTTTGTCCTGGACCGGCGTCTTGCACTTGCACTTAACATGGAGGTAATATGCGCAGGTTGTTTGCACGCAGTGCGTGAAGATTATTTATAAATAATCGCAGGCTTTTGAGGTTACATAATCGCACAAGGCCATATCACGGTTACGTTTGAAATGCGATTAATTGTGCAGCCCTACTGTAAACCAAAAAGGACATATCTTGGGGCAGAGTCTAGTGTCTGTAGGCTTTGACAGGCCTGTATAAGGCGACACAAGGCCAGAGATGAAGTAACCTAGCTGTGGTAATGGTGGGAGAGTCACCTGTCAGGTGGCTCCAGTATGTACTAATAGGTGTTATACAGGCCTTGGGCTCTAAACTCTTAGCCCAGCGCTAAGAGTTCACCCAGGACAAACTTTTTACATGTTGACTCTGGGCTAACTTCACACACACATTGTTAACTCAGGGTTAGCCTAAGCTCAGGGCTCTATGCTTCAGACTACACTTCTACTAGTCCCGGGTTATATGTCAGTTGAAACATGCCACAGCAAAAATGTTGTTGTTGTTTACTTTAACCCCGTTTCACATGGACACCTTTTAGTGCAGTGTGCCTAAGCGAAGTGTGTGTGTCACGCGTGCCAAGCATGTTGAGCATGTTGAGCATGCCAAGTATTGCAGCAAAAGGCTGATCATAAAAGCATGCTTGCTTGCAACCACTATATCACTGCACTTGCTGTAGTCAACATATTTATTTATGTATAACCTTTATTTAACCAGGAAGTCACATTGCTATTGAAATCTATTTTTTAAGTGAGACATAGCCAAGACAAGGTCAAATTGCAGGAACAGCAGAAAATCACAGTATTGACTTTAAAAAAGACCAAAATACATTTAGTATACAGTGCACAAACAAGATCGCAGTATATAGTCACACAGCTAACAGTGACCAATTCCATTACATTTATCTTTTATTTTAAGCTCTTGTCATGGCGGGTATCAGATGAAGACGTTGCATGAAGTGGTCACTGGTCAAGCAGGAGCACTCTGCTGATAAGGGCATGTGGAGCAGCTGTTGTCAGGTCAGATGGGTTGTGGCGGGGAGAATGACAGCCCTCCATACCAGTGTGCCCAAATGACAGTGTGGACAGCCGCATAGCAAACACAGAGCAACACATGCACAACCTGAACCGATGCAGCACCTTGCACACATGACCTGAAATATGATATATTATGTGACTGACAATGGCTGATAATGCGGGCGGCTTATGTACTGTTGAAGGTATAGTAAGTTATTCTGAAGAAAGATTGATATCAAAAGGTTGATATCAAATATCAACAAAAACACACTCCCTTAAATGCTCCCTTAGAAATTCCACCCCACACATTTGAAAAACATTACCAAAGCAAGGATACTGTTGTTGTGTGCAGTGTGTGGTCTGCACCACTTTGTTTGTGTTCCTATTTATGGAGCCATCAGGGCTGTGTAGAAGTACCGCATTATTTGTTCATCATGCACAGAGAATGGTAACATAACAAACTGCGAGGAGATATTTGGTGAATTAAAAAAAAAAAAGGATTATCTTACAATCACCTATGTTTAAGTTAGTGTGGTAAATGTACACCTTTTGATTATGATACAGCATCCCAGTTCCGGTGTAGCCATTGATTGTGATACAGCGTCTCTGTTCCGGTGTAGCCATCAGATAATATTTGGATAGCGGATAACGGATATCTGGGCCAGGACTTCCTCTTCCGTATGCTGGTCAGTTTACAGTGTGATTAGCAACTTGACACCCAGGAATGGATTTGGAGTTGAATTTGACTAAACTCTGAACTGCATATTGCAGATAATATTTTTTTTAAAAAGCGAATACAATGCTAAATTGTTAGATGTTTTTTTCCAAGATTTCGGCAAATGTGTTCCACCTTTTTTGCTCTCTACGTGGACTGTTTACCTGCATGCAACCAAAGCGTGATTGGTCAATATTACTCCAACTACAAACAGACTACAAATGGACAGGATCAGGACACTTCCGATAACTAAGTATGCATTCATATGCAGATATCTGTTTTAGAGATTACAGCACCCCCAGAGAACCACAGGTTTCCTTTACAACTTACTGTTTTAGGGAGACAGACAGGCTATAGTTACCTTCTGTGTTTCAAATCAAAACAACCATATTGTATTGCTGTTTACTACAAGGGCAATTACCAGACCAAAATCAAGATGTCAATTTAAAAGTGTACTTGGTAAAATAGATGCTATTTTAGCCTACACAGTAGCACAGTGAATCGTGTCCAGTAAAGTTCTCCAGCAACAGCAACAGACTTGCAGGACCGGACTGCAGTTTGTATACTAGCAAGATTCACAACGCAACAAAATGCCTGACTCATACACACATGGCCCCACAATGATCCTTATTTTGGAAGAGAGGAAGAAAGAGAAGAGGTGTGCATGTGCGTGTGCGTGCGATCACTGAAATTACAGGGGACGTAATGGAGCATGGGGAGCCTCAGTGCTATATCCCCCACTAGCCAAGATAGAATAGTTGTGGCTTACCACTCATACTGACGCCAAAGACCCAAAATACCAGCCAACGGACCACTTTTATAAGGGTTACTCCATACACACACCCGAGACTAGGTGCTAAGTGGATATTTATGTCTCCCAAATATAGACTAAAATACACAGATGCCTAATATGTACTGCTGTGAATATGGAAAATTTAATTTTCTTTAAGTTATATTAGTATTCGGCGCATACGGTTTTGGTCTTGACTAGTCTTGTAAACACGCACAGCATCTTGTTAAACTTCTTAGTGCTTAAGTATATATATGTATGTCAATGACTCATTGTGTCAGACACTGTTATTTTCTAAGATGCAGTGATTTATGTACCATACTGATTGATCTGATTGTTATTTTTCATTATGATCCAGTTTATCGATATGATGGAGAATGTGTTTCAAATAAAGCCACTAGCCCTTTCTGAATCCCATTTGTTTTACAGATTGATTTTTTTTTGCGAGGTACTAGGCTCTTACATATCCTTCTCATCTTCTCCTCATTGGTTTTCTGCATCTTAGCAGCAGAATAACAGCATCCAAAACGACCAGCACATCTCACCAAACTAAGTTAGACTGAGTTCAAATAGTTCCATCCTGTTGAGATTAACCTGCGGTGGCTTTAGACTCAGATTAAGGGGCTTGTAAAAAAGGATGAAAAAATGCACTCTTGTTTGATCATGCTCCCAGGTGTTCTTAGAAAGGTGCTCAGACAATTAGCAGGAGGAACAGTCTTGGGCTCCTGTGGTGAATGTGTGTTGTTTGTTAAAACAACACACCAAGGAGTGGCTCAGACAAAGTCTGGTATCCCACTTTTGAACCCTTCGATCAAACCTTTTTTTTCCACCACTGCTTAAATGTCTAAAACATATGACAGTAGTTAATGGATATCTACGTATAGTCACAGGAAGTGTAAGTATTCCTGTCCTTAAGGAGGGGCATGTGACATACTGCGAAATGTACCCAGCTATATATAGTTTATAGCAGTGCTTCTCAAATCTTTTTGGCCCTCTTTATAATATTTACCCCTTAACCAGACATAATAAACAAAACACATAAATACATAATTTAATCATATAAAAGGAGCATTGAATGTTAAGCCTAAATACAAGCAGAAAATATAAATAATATACTATAATTCTTTACAAAAATGGAATCCCCTGAAGTATCTCCAAGTACCCCTAGGGGCAGACGGGCCCCCTATTTGAGAGACGCAGTTTTATACTGTAATTAATATATATTGTTTGATCTAGATTTGGTACATTGCATTACTCCTTCCAAATAACACACTTTTACCATCTCTGTCTACCAACACAATTTCATGTGTTGAGTTTGTCATGGCATTTACCTGCGTGGGTTAAACATACAGTCAGTGATTTGTGAGTGGTAATACACTTTTTGTAAAATTCAGCTAATGTCTCCTCACGCTTTGCTAGCTGCCCTTTCTGTGCTGAAAAAAGAATCTGGTGTTTCTACACAGCCCTGAACACAAACAAAGTGGTGCAGACCGCACACTACATTATCTTAGCCTTGGCAACGTGTTTCCAATTTGCGGTGGCGTAGCAGTTCAAATGTCATCAAGCCATCTCCAGAATTACTGACTCGGGGCGCCCCCCTCCTCCCCTCTCCTCTTCGCCAGGTGTGGACAGCAACCAGGTGGTGGTCCCTGAGAAAGTGAACGCCGTGCTTGGGAAGAACATCACGCTGAGCTGCCGGATCGAGGTGGGCTCCAACCTCAGCCTCACCCAGAGCTCCTGGGAGCGGCGCCTGCCCTCGGGCCAGGACACGCTGGCCGTGTTCAACCCCGAGTATGGCATCTCTGTCTCGCCGAAGTACGTCAAGCGCGTCTCCTTCGTGTCGCCCTCGGTGCGCGACGCCACCATCACCCTGGAAGGCGTGGGCTTCGCCGACGTGGGCTCCTACACCTGCAAGGTGGCCACATTCCCCCTGGGCAACACGCAGGCATCAACATACGTGAACGTTTTAGGTAAGCCTTAGCCACTGACCCCCTGCACCTTAGCTTAGCGCTGCCACTAACAGAAGCTCTCCTATCTAGTCTATACCTCTATGTTCTACTCCCCATTAAGCTCTTAGAATATTAGTACTGTGTCTGGTGCTGGGGTTTCCATTTCTGGGAATTGTATGGTATATTATTATGCATAGTTACGTTAGCCATGACAACACGCTGCTGCTGTCACTCAGTATCCTAACAGAATGTTGCTTGCTGGTGCATGACCTGTTCTGCTATTGATAAATGTGCTGATTGTAATTCAATTTGAATGGAAGCAACTGCTAAATGCTGCACATGTAAAAAAAATTATGTAAAACATCAAGTCGAACTGTGTGTGGGGTGGGTGGGGTGGGGTGGGGGGTGGGGGGGTGGGGGGAGACGGGTGTGCAGTCTCTCGTGACCGAGCCTGTCCAGAGTTAAGCCTTGCACTCTCACTGGGCAGCCATTGTTGGGACCAGATTAGGTGTAGTTCAGGCCACCATTAAGTGTTTGACCTGGGGAGGAAGGGGAGGGGGTAGATTACATTTCTGAATCAGCCCAGCTTTTAAGTTACTACCTGGACAAAGGCAGTTTGCATTTAAATCCCTGCCAGTTCCCCTGCTGTTCTACTGCAGTGTGGTCCCGCTTCCCCCACTCCCATCTTGGTGGCACTCACTAGGAAGAAACGCCAGCTCAGCCGGAAAAGGGAACTAAATGTAATATCGTAACAAGCATAATTTTGTTCCCTCACATTCTTCTCACTTCTTCAAAATGCTGCATGACTCAGTCCCTTTGAATAATGGCATTGCCTCAGTGCCCCTCTATAAATATTCATGAAGCTTGCTTGTGCCAAAGAAACAGCAATATGCTATGCAGATTTACAGCCTTAATCTAAACAAATCCATACAAGCAGACATTAAAGCCTGTGTGTGCTTGGATAACATGAAGCACATTGTATATACGTGGAGGTCTATGTGACATTCCACAAGGAATTGACACATGAACCCCAATTTGTGAAGCACAAACACTGAAGATTGTTCTATGGTCAGCACCAATGCTTGGTCGGATTGCAGTTTAGATCAGTGGGGATTGCACCTTAGGCAGCAGTTTATCCCGGCACAGTGTAAGGGAGTCTCTGATGACTAATGAGAGCTACATTAAGTGCCGTGACAACCACACAGCGTCTGGGACGCCACAGAGTTCAGTTACAGTACGCCTCACTTGTAGATGCTGCAGCAGTTTCACTTTTTGGCTAGCATCACAAACACCCATGTGCGCATCTCACATGTATGTACGCTCTCCCATATGACTTATTATGTCTAAAAGAACAGTTTATGAATCTTCACTTTATGTTATATGCACATGTGTACTGTATGCCGGTAATAAACCGAAAGGGCAATGCAATGTTTCAAACTGTATGTTTTTTTTTTATAGTTTCCTACTTCTGAAGGTATTACATAATGTCACAACAATGCAGTCAGATACTGTATCTGTTGGGGAAACACTAGACCTGATCTAATTTCACACGAGCTTTTATTACAAAATGGTACCCTGCTGAACAAGCAATTTTGTATTTTCTTTCTTAACTTTTTAAATTATTGTTTTTATGAGAAACAGTAAACTAAGTTCTGTGAAAGCATGTGTCCAATGTAAGTGTGTTGTCTGTAAGTGTCTTGTCTGTATTCATTCATTCTCATGGCTAAAACTGTAGTCTAATATGAATGACCTGAATATATTATTACTATTTGGGACTCAAAGACTGAATAAAAAAGTAGAGCATTCTGTATAGCATAGCAAGTAAATATTAGTTGGAGAATAAACAACCCTGAATATTGTGACTACTGTAATAGTGTACATTGTACTCCTGGATAAAATGATCTCACGCATAGACTATTTGCTACCAGGTTTGTAAAAAAAAAAGACCCGAGCAGTAAATGTCGACCCAGGCAGTTTCAGCATAATTATGTGCCAAATGTCTCCACCCTACACGAAGAAGTAGGTAACTGTAAATATCCCAGTGAGCCTGAAAGGGTGAAAGAATGACAAGTCAGAGGTATTTCTATGTCTGCATTTCATGGGGAAAACACTTTAGTCTACAATGTAACAAACTGAACACTTCAAGCATCTGATTATGTGATCATATGACCTAAACTATCACACCAGAAACGCAGCTATCTCATAAAATTAAGAATCGTACTTGAGATATTAAGAGTCACATAGAGTCTTATTGGATTATATTAAATTAAATAGAACAGCTATAAATAGCAGTGAAACCTGCCTACTTTTGAGTTACTGGCTGGGTCTGTGGATTGTATTCTAAAAGATGCAGTTTATCCCCTCCAAAATTCACCTCCGGACATGCCAGAGCAAAACAAGGTAAAGGTGAGGTCAGCGATTGTAAGCTAATAAACTGTTTGTCATGTGAACACTAACAATGTGGTGCAGACAGTATCCTAACACTATCCTAGTGCTGGCAATGTGTGTCCAGTGTGTGGGGCGGAGCTTCTGAGGGAGCAGCCTACGGCATTGAAGGGAGAGGTGTTTTGTTTAGCTCCAGTTCAAATATCAATCTTTCTCCAGCCATGGCCACCTCCACCTTTTAAGTGGACGAACAAAAGTGTAGGTTGGTTTGGAAGGCGAGCAGCACAGGCAATTTGCTGTCTGACGGAAAATCATTAGCCTTTCCACTCAAGCCTTTCTCTATACCCCCGCCCTTACTACCCCTCCACTACAGCTCCTACACACTGGATGGGGCAGTTGTAAAGACCCTGGCCCTCTAACATAGAGCAACTACTGTGCATAGTGGGGCGGGCGGAGGGAGGGTGAAGGAATGCGGGGTGGAGAACAGTGGCCCTGCCCCTGTGCACTCCACTTTATTTTTGTGGTGTCAGAGGTTACACGGATATGTTGTTGTTCTTCAGGCTCCTCACTCCGGCTTGTGTGGGAGGGGGCTGTAGCAGATGTCCTGGGTGACGTCTCATGCAGAGAGGCTGATATGTTTGTGCCCCCCCCCCCCACACACACACACACGTGCCACTAGACTGTCACCCGTACAGTTAAGTGGAACAGCTGTTGGTGCTCCCTGTCTCTCCTTAACGCCAGGAGGGAGGAACACGTAGACAAGGGAGCTGTGGGGTCAGGGTGGGGGTGTGGCGGGAGTGGGGGGTGGGGGGTGGTTGCCGTGGAAAGACGGGGGTGGATAATGGGTAGGGAAGCCGCAGGGAATAAATGATGGACGGTTGAATATAGCCAATGTTTGACTTGCAGCCTCTCCAAGTCAGAACTACCCGTCCCCCCCGTCCCCCTGCTGCACTCGCTCTTCCTGTCCCCCAGAGTATTGGTGATGCAGCGCTCTGCATCACCCATACTCTCCCCACGCTGTCAGTGCTGACTGAGTGCAGTTAAAGAGGGGCTCATCATCTTCCGCAGCACGTTATTATTGTCGTTTTGCAACAGGTAAAGGAGGGTATGTTACACTGGTCACTTCCTTCTCACATAGATCTGTTTAGCCTCCCTACCGAGATAAATCTGTTACATCTGAAACCCTTGGTTATTCACCGTCATCCGCGGGAAGCCCAAGTAACCTTATCTGTGCTCCATAGAACCGAATAGTGCACTGTAACTTAATTCCTCAGTCCACACAACAGGCCAATACAGGCCCAGTGTGCAGTATGACTTGACGGTAATAATAACTTGATACAGATGCCATATTTTCTCAGTTGCTTTTCCACAAGCCCTATGTATCATTTAGACATTTGGGAGGACCATTGAACCCAATCAGAGGAACATTATGTATTCATTTACATAATGCATGTTTAGCCTCAATAGAAATATATTTGTTAGATGTACGCAGATGCAGCCTGGCGGTCAATACCTTGGATTAGTATTCCTCCTAGGAAAACACACTTCAGCTTTAACATTCAGTGCTCGACAGCGAAGACGGCTACAGCCCGCACAGAAGTGCTCCCATATGATCGAACGGTGCGTTTCATCCATTTTTTATAAACATCTGCGAAATGGAACTAATCTATCTAGTCTTCCTGGCGTCTAAGTGTTCCGAGACCACTTCCCTTTGCCCATATTGTTGTTCCAGTGTTGTGGTATGCATGCATTATAACTTATTCATATACAGTATGTACTAAAAGATCAATATTCATTTGTAAACCATTCTCCTCTTTGACCCGCCCTACCCCCACACACACATACACAGTGGAGCCAAAGGTGTATGTGTCGGCGGGTCCCAGCGCCCTGCAGGATGGCGCCGAGGAGAGCGTGGTGGCCACGTGCGTGGCGGAGCGCGGCCGGCCCGTCGCCATGGTCTCCTGGGAGACGGAGCTGCAGGGGCGCTCAGAGCTGCATACGCAGGATGAGGCCGACGGCACCACCACGGCCCAGGTGCACTACCTGTGGTCGCCACGGAGCCACGGCCAGGGCCGCACGCTCACCTGCGTGGTGCGACACCCGGCGCTGCACACCGATTTCCACATCCCCTTTGTGCTCAACGTGCAGTGTGAGTATGGCTGGTGGTGTGCATTGTACCCCGGTGTACCTTCATTACCCATGGTGTAGTGTGAGTATGGCTGGTGGTCTGCACTGTACCCAGGTGTACCTTCATTACCCATGGTGCAGTGTGAGTATGGCATGTGGGGACACCTACCCCGGTGTACCTTTTAAAGGATAGGTTCACTTTGTATAACCCAAGCCATATGACGTAATACGGTGTGAACAGTGTAGCACATCCTTACTGATACTGTAGCTATCTTTTATATTGACCACAGTACCACTCTGCTGACACTTCTCACTGGGCTTTTATTGCAGTTCATTGGGCAACTGTTTAAGCCCTCAAAAATCATGATAAGTATCCTATATGAAAGGATACTTAATTAATTCACATTTGTCTTCTACGTTATGATGAATGCCATAGGGCTTTATATTGATATGTTTTATGTTTGAATACTGTAATCCAATGTTGATATGTGCGTTTTAATTAATAATCACTTTTGCTATGAAAAATAATAGGGATTTATCACTCTATAAACTGTCAGTCTGGCGACGCACACTGTCTCCTATGTATTATTCCATGTTGACAGCATGATTTATGAACACTCAGCTCCCTGCCTTTACCGCATTGGCCATAAAAGGGCCATTTAAGACTCATCTTAATGTTATAATCATTGATGCATACTCCCTTGGTGGGCTGCACTAGGGAGAGTGTCTGTGGACTGCATGAGTGCAGCCTAATGAAGGTATGTGATGAAATATTGATCAGACCCCCTGCAGCAGCAGTGGTATCAAGAGGGGGCCTGGGCACTATATAGAGAGACATACTATAGAAAACTAAGGAAGGAATCTTGTTCAGAGCAGGGGGGATTATATAGTGGTTATATGTGACTTTCTGCCACTAGATGTCACAGCGAGCGCACCAGTGTCTCAGACCAAAACAAACGCTCCAGTCACACCACTATATCCACATAGAAGATGTTTGCTGATAAGTTCATGTTTGAGCGCATCACGTACGTTGAATATTGAACTGCATGAGAAAGATCCGTGGGCGCAAGGTTCCTTCCTTGTTCCAATAATGAGTTCCTCATCTGTCCTCCTGAGAAATCAGACGTGAAAACTTGATATCCGAGTGGCCGCTTGCTGCCTTTTATTACAGCCGTATCATCTCAGGGTTATTTAGGTTGGCGTCGCCTCTGCCTTTGTTTGTGTCTGTGTTCAGTAAGAGTATATCACCGTCTTCAAGTTCTCCTGTCTCACACAGTCGGTTTTCTAGCTCTCCACCAAGATATTTGTTTGTTTGTCCCCTTGGCCCTCTCTCTCTGCCGTTACAGCCATCTCTGCTCTAGTTTCACACTGGTTAGGTTTGTGTCTTGGCTATTGTACTTATAAAGTGGTGTTCCTAATTTGTCCTCATGTTGCCTACATGGGCTCACATTGGCAGTTTATGACCTCTAATGTGTCTTGCCTTCACGACATGTCCGATTTTTATGAGTAATATTTATTTTTTTATATTCAGTACAGTAAATCACTTATTTCTGTGTTCGGCTGTATTTAATTCAAGAATGACAGAAGCCATGGTTGAAATATTGCATAGGTCAATATGTCAATAGCAAGACGTGAATACGTAGTTTGAATACAGTACTGTATGTGCAGTGTAATGCAATGACATGCTATCTGGCTAACCTTTCCGTTTATTCATTGCAGTTGCACCGTTGGTGACAGTAATGGGAAATGACAAAAACTTCTATGTGGGACAAGCGAACGTGAAGTTGGACTGCAGTGCCAAAGCCAACCCACCTGCTCATCACTTCACCTGGAACAGGTGAGAATCCCATCTTCATAAACACAAATTAGCTTGATTTGATTTGAGGTTTTGATGATAACCTAGAAGATATATTCATGTCCTTTGGATGAGGAGAGTGAAAACTAGAAAATATTTCATTATACCACCAGCAGATTACAGGTATACGACGTAATCTTATCATGCCATTATTTGACCATACAGTATGTTGAAGTTCTAGCAATTTGTTTTGGTTCTTTTCCCCCTTGATGCTGAGATCAGAGCTGCAATCAGCACTGCCAAGTTGCATAGTGATGTGAATCTTTAACTTCTTGACAATATAACTTATGATAAAACGTTTTGGATTTGTACAGGATTGACGCCCCGATGCCTGAAGGTGTATCTGTAGCCAATAACAGCATTGTTTTTACTCGGCCTTTGGAGCGCAACGACTCCGGTGTGTACAGATGTGAAGTGATGAACGACATCGGACTGCGTAGCCAGGATATGCACTTTTGGATACAAGGTACATTCTGTCTGTCTGTCCATCATGTGCAAAGGCGCTTTTTTTATTGTCACATACATGTAGCAAAATTCATCCTCTGCATTTAACCCATCCCTCAAGGGAGCAGTGGGCAGCCGCTGTGCAGTGCCCAGGGATTTTAACCAGTGTCACTGGTCAGACTGGAGAGTGAACCTGACATGTTTATTGATAGTGGGGGAAACCAGAGCACCCAGAGGCAACCCACGCAGACACAGGAATAACATGCAAACTCAACAAAGAAAGGGCAGGACGACCGTGGTTCGAACCCGGGACCTTCTTGCTGTGAGGCCACAGTGCTATCCACTGGGCCACCATGTTGTTTAGTTTTATTTCATTTTAAGAGAGAGACTGCCATTAACACCTTGTGGCGTTCACTGTGCCGCACCGATGCAAACGTCCTGGCTAAGATCACCCCGGTTCATGCCTCCAAGCAGGGTTAAGCCTCTGTATAGGTGTTCCTGCCCAGATCTGCTTTCACACATTCCTGTCACCACGCTGCAGAAAGCCAGATACAAAGTATCGATACCAAAGGTTTCGCTGTTGTGGCTTTAGCAAAATTTGATTTCTCAGATAAGGAAGAGTGTGTTTTTCCCTGTTGGTTGGGAGCACTGTAAGCAAACTATACTTTTTTTCCTCTCTCTTTGATTTCCTCAAGGTCAGGTTTCAGGGATGGACACACAGACTTGTGTTCACAAAGCCACCATGTACACAGAAATATTTTCCCACCCCATAAAAGGGTAGCAGCACTGGTTAGCTTAGGGTTTATTTTTCAATGCTGTAGTAGGATGTAGTAGGTTATTTTGTAAGTTAAACATTAATGATCTGAATTTGCTTTGTGCCCTAAACCTTTAGGACTTTAATGAAAACTGCTTCCCGATTCCAGAGCTAGGCTGTGGATCATGAGAACCCTTTTGTATTTCCATTCTCGTCGTTGCCTTTTAATCCATATCCAAACAAAGCGGCTACCGTTTTTAGACACCCACTCCCGGAGCACGCAGCCTTTCTCGTCTCTCGGTGAGCGGCGAGAGCTGGAGGTGCCCCAAAAAGGCTGTCAGGCTCCATCTGTTTACAGACTCCGTTTGGAAACTAAACGAAAGCACGGCTGACTTCCTGTCCAGGGAGAGCTTGCACTGGCCAATCATCTAGCTCCTCTTGCCCAGCACAAGGAGCTGGGCACGCAGACATGGCCAGGTTGAGTCTGCCTCCACCCCCACCCTCCCTTCCCTCCCTTCCCTTCCTTCCCTTAGCCGGTTCACATTCCCACTTGTCTCTGTGGCCAGGTGGCTGTGGCTACCGTGCTCTACTGATCACACATATAGTACTTACCAGACCCTCTACCCTCTCTGCAAGGCTGCCATATCTAAACTGGGGCCTGGCCAGATGCCAGCAGGCAGCAGCTGACACTGACCGAGGAAGATAGTCAGTGTATGGCTTGGCTGTGATTGATCAGCCTCCTTCGACCAGGCCTTGTACTGTACTTTAGCACTAATCCTCCAGGCACAAATATAATTGCAGCTTCTTAGATTTTCACTCAGTAAGACAAATCAAGGTCGAGGCATTAAACCTTGGCAAAGGATTCTGGCGCTTTTTTTCTTCAGCGGTGCGTTAGCTAACCTCTGTTGCTTTGTAGTCAGACCAGGACCAGGCATCAGTTGCTGGAGTCAGGCTGCTTTTTGTCCTGGAGAAGGGAGGTCAATACGGAGACACTTAGCCTGACCTTGAGCTCTGTCCGCTGGCCCTTCTTTCTGCACTCGCCACCGGGGGCAAATCAAAAGCAAGAGGCTCACGTTGATCACGCAGTGCTCCGTCTTCTATCATGACTATCCCCACAGCGGGGAAATACAGGGGGTGGGGAACGAATCTCCATCATGATTACATGTATCTATGTATCTCTATCTATGTATCTCTCTGCTGAACATTGCATTTAGTTTGTAAGCTTTTCTGCCCTAGTTCCCATAACACTCATTTTTGCTGCACGTTGGAGCTTTTCCATAAATGCTGCAGGCTCAAGACACCTTTCTGCTCTAACCGGAAACACCGCATTGTGTGAAATTGAACTCAGAGTGAATCCTGTTAGATTTTGTTGACACGGTATGCATTGAGGATAACTTGTACTCTGTTGTTCTTTGTATGGCTCACACACCAGAGACTAATTAACAAACAAAGGCTAGAGCATTTTGAAGCGGTGAAGGGGAGGCAGAACACACATGGGCGCTGTGCTAAGGGCTACCGTTTAACCCAACATTGTGGAATGTTAAGGCAAACACCCTCGCCTCAGTTTGCACACGGGTAACTCTGTTCCTGTGTAATGTAATGTGTAATGTAACTCACACGCCCCCGGTCACTCACCCCCCACTCGTGTGTGTGTGCTGTGCTGTGCAGAGCCCCCCCCCACCACGGCGGCCCCCACCACCACGGCGGCCCTCCACCGGGACACCACGGGCACGGCGGCGGTGCGGCGGCGAGCCTCGTTCACGTCCCCGACGCTGGCCTGGCCGCAGGACGAGGAGGGCAGCCTCGGCACGGCGGTGGGTGGGGCGGTGGGCGGCGTCCTGCTGCTGCTCCTGCTGCTGGCGCTGGGCGGCGTGTGCTGCGCGCGCCAGCGCAGCCGCACCTTCCGCGGGGACTACTACACCAAGCAGTACCTGGGGCCCTCCGACATGCAGAAGGAGGGCGCCCAGCTGGACGTGCTGCAGCCCCACGAGCTGAGGAACGTATATGGGGACGGCCACCTCCAGGGCAGCCAGGAGCTGAAGCCCAAGCTGTGCAGCGGCGACGTCATCTACCCCACCGTCACCGCCACCGCCACCGGCCAGCGCAAGGACCGGGACAGCTGGCCCGGCCTGAAGGAGCAGTACAACAACGGCCACAGCGTGCACCCCTGCGGCCCTCCCGTGCACAGCTCCACCGTCAACAATGGCTCCCCCTACATGCCGGAGGACTGCTATGACAACGGCACGGACAGCGACTATGTGTCCCACATGGACGGATCTGTGATTTCGCGCAGGGAGTGGTATGTCTGAGCAGCAGGGGGAATAAGGACCCTGCATTGTTCAAAAAGACCTTGACTTAACTGTCAAATATGCATTTCTCTAAAGTTGAAGTGACACACTTCAGATAGCTTGAGAGAACTACGACAAGTTCTAGCCTTAGTTCTGTCTTTTTGAAGGGTGTCGTTCTCTGCCTTGGTTGTAACCACTTATCTTAAGGACTTGTACGAGGATTGTGTTACATTTTTGTAGTGCCTCAAGGGGCTACAAAGAAGCCGGAACAGACTCCGTGACGTAATCTGTGTTACTTTCAAAAGGATTTAGTCAAACACAAAGTTTCAAGAGTTTGAATGAGTTTTAGTTCTCTGTGTGTATGCGCCTATTATGCGATAAGCTTAGGGCTTTTAGACCCTTGTAAGTGAAGTGTTTATTACCATGCCTGAGTTCTGTTCCCACAAGTTGCATTACTTAGAACATCTTTAATGTAGTACAGCATTTTCCAAAGGGGTGCTTGCTTACTTGTATGCAGGTGACCTTTTCATAAAGGCAAAATTTCTGGCTGCAAAAAGCTTTGAGCATTTTGAACTTAAATGTAACATAAGTGAAAGGGAAAATCATAAAGGGAGATCTTGTATCCTAGCGTGACCAATGCCCGCTTTCAGCAAATGAAATCACCAATCAACAGAGTTGTCCCTCCTGAAAGCAAGTTTACTATGATGCAGTATTCCTGAGATTACAGGTATAATAAAGACCATAAAGACTGATCATTATTGTTAAATATACCATCCAGTTCAACCAGACAGGTGTTACACATATACTCTGTATAATCACTTAAAATGTCCCTTCTATTCTTTCCTTCTCGAATTTCTACTTCTAATTTTCTTTTTTACATTTAGCACAAAAGCAGTATTTGATGATATTACAAATTTCAAGTGATAATCATAACATGATCATAAAAACAGAAACAACTAAATTGTATGTATCCTACATAGAGTATTTTGTTGATGTAGGTATTAGGGATATTATTTTCATAACAAATTACTGAGGTGTACAGCTGTCAGTGCTGTGGTTAGTGCAGGAAACGGTAACAATTATACCACAATAAAATATCATTTTTAAGAACCGTTTTAAGTTGAGCCCTCTGTGTTTTAATGTCTCTTTACAGTAACGAGCCACGACATTATGTTGAAACAAAGAGACATGACATCACCAGTGATCTCATCTCCATGTTGCTTGATTTGACCTAACGTTTCCTGCACTGGCATCGACCACATTTTCCTTTCACTTCGAAATGATACAGAGATGACAGAAAGCCTCTTCTCAGCTTTGCCATGAAAGGGGAAAAGTGTCCTTTCTGGAGTCAACTAGTGCTTTCTGCTGGAGGAAGGAACTGTGCAGGCTTATTCCAGGGAGATCTATATGGGGGGGAATTTGAGGTTTCTTTCTTATTGGGGTTTTATAGATAGTGGGCACACTTGAATTTTAGCTGCATCCTATTTTCCTTCTCCACCCTCATCTGCTCCTACATTGGCAGCCGTTTGGCATTGGGTTTCGGTGTGTTCAAGAATAAACTGCTTTAATCTCTTCTCGCTCTCTCTCTCTCTCTCTCACAGACCACACATCTGCTGGTTTAGGCCACACCATCCCACTTTGAAAGAGCACTCCTCACCTCAAAGCTTTAGCTTTTTAATTAAGTTCTTTCTTTCTCTTGATGCATTTGGCAAGTAACGTGTATCACATCAGTGTCTGCTGCATGCACCACACGTGTTTTTTATATTCATGATTCATAGCTGCCAAGGTATCTCTAACTAAACAGACCGGTCTCCGTAAGTGTTCCTTTTTACACTACTGCTCCATAAAGGCTATTTTGCTCAAACTATGATTATAGTTTGTTAGTGGCCTCTGCTTGAAAATGGCGTAATACGATTTAATAAGATGTTTGAATCAACAGTGTATTATGTTAGCAGAGAATGTATTGGACCTTATTCATTTTTGGATTTAAAAGAGATTAAGTTATTCTTTTTTTTCTAATTACTGTCCTACAATACATGTACATAATGTTAATAGGTTTGCTATGATTGACTGTCAGCAGACATTTGATAAATGTGTTAATATGTTCAGTGCTGAACATTGCTGGTGCCTTAGATGGGCTGAGAGATGCACAGAAACCTGTTCTAATTGTAATAAATATTAGCAGGATTCATGTAAATGTGGTTGTTGTTGGTTACCAAGACAGCCTTGTCCTTTGTGTACGTCTTTCATCTTGATATTTATATTTGTTTGTTTTTGTTTCTCGACATTCTAATTGACAAAAGGTTGCTTGTAATGCCTTGTTAAAAAGACCCGTAACAGTTCAGTTACAAAGCACCAGAAAATTATTATAAAACATGTTACTTTATGATTACTAAGCAGGCCAGAGTCATAGAAAATATTATTTTCCTGTATATATTCCGGCTGTCTTTTTTTTTACTATAATAATTATTATTTCGGCGGGGGGGAATTTTTGTTTCTATCGGGTCTGTGATTTTCTTATCAGTATTAGTTTGAAGAGCTCCTGTCAATGACGATACATGTTAAGAGATCCTCTTTCCAATGGTTTTGTATTAGTATGAGTTGAGTTTGTGGCTAATTACTTTGTACATTTGTTTACGTGATTGATCTCACAAATATTCGAATTGAAAGAACGGTAGATTGTATTTTTTTCTTTTGTTTGCAATAAAAAACAAATATTTGACTGATTGTCAATTATCTATACTTTCTTCAAGCTATTTATTCTGTCAATGATTTAGTGATTTGAAGTAATGTATAATTATCAAATAAACTGAAAAATGTTGTGTAATTCAATTTAGTTCTGTAAGGAAATAAATATATAGATCGTTTTACTTTCCTCGGTTTAAAAGAACGGATGTATGCGTAGGCCTACCTTTTCTCCTCTAACAGCGAGCAGAGATGGTATCTTCCTGGCCCGCTCATTAATCTCTGTCACTGCCTCATGCAGCTCCACTGTCCACACCTGTGGTAGTAGCTAAATTACCCATCTCAAGCGACTCACCCCATCCCAGTCAGCACCTCTGCATCACTGGCCCTCAGAATAGGCGGTGTGACTGCTAAAGACATTGCACCTGACCGTTATAATAGACGCATAGATTGATTGAGTGCTGACCACCCAGAATCTCTTCTAACAGAAATACAGTTTTGTCTATTGAGGGTGCAAATTCATGCAAATTCCTACATAGCTATAAGCATTTTATATTAGAGAATATATTACATAATTCATACATAAAAGAAGGTGGTATTCCTTGTGAAATTCCCTATCTAGACCCTCCCTGTTTTAAATGCTTGTGTTTAATCCTCTGTGTTAAAGTTAGGTTAACTGTGTTAACCTGACTTTGGTGGGACACAAAGGTATCTATCTGTTGTTTGGCAGTGACAATCGTACCCTCTAGCTCAGATTAGAGAAGAAACCAGATACCAGATGCTATAGCCTAATCCTCTCTGGCATGCCAGGCAGAAATCCCTTCTCTGACTTGACTTTCATCACTGCAGCAGCTAAACTGACCTGACCCAACACACTCCCTCTGTTATCACCATGCTGTCTGGCTAGGATAACCCTGGCCTAATCCATCACTGGTAACGTTTGCATGTTTGTGCAGGCAGTGCGGGTAAATAGCGCTGTGTTGGTGGGCTTGGGTTACCTATCTCCTTCCTCCCTCTCGGCTTTGCGGCAGCTGTCCGCGAAGAGCATTTCTTCACACATAATGAATCAGTCAGCAAACGTGTTTAGCTTTCTTACCTTGTAAAACAGCAGCAGGCCCTTTCAACATTCTTTATAGACCCCACCCCAAGATGGAGTCACGAAAGGTTTCAGCATCAACCATAAACATCCAGAAATTCTTGTAAAAGAAGGAATTTTGCCTGCATGCTGCTTCTTTAGATGGCAATATAAGAACATTGCTTTCAGTAAATCCTGCTCTGGCAGTAGATGACAGCATCAAAGGTCATAATTGATTTTATTACTTAAAATTAATCATATATATATATATATATATATATATATACACTATTTTATGTGTATAATATATATTTTTTATTTTTTAAATCTTTTTATTTTTTATTTATTTATAATATATGTGTATACCTGTACTATCATGTGTGTGTACATAATTATTTAATTAGTTATACCATGTATTACCATATGAACTAATGTGGGCTACTATAACTTATATGTATTATTATGTAATATGAATTAGTTATGAAGCAGGAAATGCCACTGCTGTCCTACAGGCCACATCTAACCTCCTCGCTACAACTGATAGTCAGTGATAGTTGATGAACGCTACCAGGGCACCAGAGAGCGCCGCATCAAAAGCCGCAGCTGGCATAGCTGAACGGACAAATTGTTTAAGCGCTGGTGAAAATAATTAAATGCTGAAGGGCTCTGAGAGTACAGAGCAGTTACAACTAAAATGCTGTTGTCCTCTGGTCTCACCAGCCCTCCACTTGTTATGAAGTGAGCTGTGAGCGAGAGGGTAGAAAATACCGGAACACCTGTGATGGCGCATGGTGGCATGATCGGTCAGGCTTGGGTTACTGCTGCAGAACACATACAGTAGTAGGCTCGTGCTCGCTAAAACAGGACTAAGGGCTGTGTCCCCTGTTTAAGCACAGACGAGCCTCTCTTTTCTAACATGCACGCATGCTGGACCATGGGGGACGGGGGGAGGGGGTGGGGGTGACAAGGCTCCTCTTACATCAGCGGAAAAACTCTGTCTCCCCAGTGACTAGCCTCAGCGCTCTCCTTAAAGCCAGCCAAGTCACGGAGGGCGTATAGGCCTATATACATTTTTCTCCTTATTTCACACTATAGACCTGGCTGCCCTCCTTTATAGGCTACTGCAGGTTTGCGGACCCCTGCAGTGTAGCAAATGTTCAATAAAAAGACGATAATTTGAGATATTATTACAAATGTGCCAATGAAAGAACTGTTCACGAGAGCAACAATCACATGTTAAAGAAATGTCCTGCCTGGGCCACATTTAGGGGTGGCTTTGGCATTTGTTTCTTCAAAAGATGAGAGTTCTGACACTGCGACAAAACTCCTTTTGTGCTTCACACGTCTTCGGCAATGAAGACAATGCATGTTTTCATGGCGAAAACACATTACGTTGACAATTACTATCCTATATGATCTGATCGGAGAGCCGTACACAGACTTAGTTCACTGTTAGTTGGGGTGAAATTAGTTTTAAAGGATTTTAGTGGGATGAAAATCAAGCGCTGCAAGCCAGCGTTTCTCACTGCTGACTCAGAAAGTTCCCGAGATAGTTTATAGAAAACTACTAAGAGCAGCATCTCTGTTTTGAACAATGTGATATTAGTGGTGTTCTATAGGGAGTAATAGGTATAAACAGATTCCATGGTGAGGAGAGTATAAGGGCAAACTCACAACATCATTCACTTTAGCAGACTGACCACGGATGAAATGAACCCATGGACCTACCCCCACGTGGACATGTCGTAATAAAGGAAAACCTGCTTGTGTTAGGTGAACATTTTTACATACAGTGTGAGGCTCAGCCTCTAATTGGGCTTATGGCATGTGAGCGGCATTGATCAGAATGTGTGGGCGGCCATCTCTCTAGGACCTGACTGAGTTCCCTTTGCCTTTGCATTGTTCTTCAGTGCTGGAGCAGATATAATCTTCAGTGAATTTTAATCCCTCATTCCATCCACATCAACTACAGTGTTCTCTGGGAAATGTCCATTGTATGAACACAGAGCACATGTAAACTCACAAGTATCAATATAAATAGACTGGAGAACCTACACCTTGTCCTTGTTATGAAAGGATTTTAAAGTTTTTGTTGTTGCCAAAGTTAGCTAAATCACCATATATTATGTTTAGGGGCTTCTAACGTCTGTTTGCATTCCATCTGTGTGGTGTTTTTCAAGGCCTGCTATTTTCGCCTGTCTGTGTCCGTCAGTCAAGGGAACCTAATGACCAGACACCAATCCCCTTGTCTGACTCCCTGCATGCTTCCAACGAACAAATGTTCCTTTTGGACCCGTACGTGAATACAGTCTGAGAGGCTTTCCAGACTTACCGTCTATCTGTTACCACCAACTGTGCATTTGTGCATGTAACAAACTCATACGGCTTTAGTCTCAGCGTGTTGTCAAAGCTCACTAACCAAGAGACCACCATCTGAGACTGTTGGCAGTACACTCCTTGGAGCATTTGGGTAGAATATGGCACACGATCACTGTAAAAATAGTCTTACCACATTGTTTAAAGGTATAGTGAGTCATTCTGGAGGAAGCTTGTTAATATTTGACCTCTCCCTTCAATGCCATATGGTGCTACCTCAGAAGCTCCGCCCCACACATTGCAAACACATTGCTGAGGCTGGGATATAGTTGTCTGTACGACTTAGTTCGTATTTATATTTACAGAGCCAGGGCTGTGTAGAAACATAATATTCATTTTTCAGCATGCACAGAGAACGGGCAGTGTGTGGACCGCAAGTAATATTTGGTGAATTTAATTACAATCACTTACTACCAATGAAATAAAACAAATTCATAAAACAAGGGAAAATAATGTGCGTTTGTCATGTTCTTGCAAAAAAAAACTTGGATGTGTCACAATCAATGCGCTAGATTATTATTTGTTTAATCTGTTGGGACTGTATTTTTCTGAGATTGTAGTCTGTAAAGCTTGTTCGCTTTATCTTAGAAATTGTGGTGGAGCTAAATGGACTGCATCTACAGTATGTAGCGCTTTACATGATTTGCCTCCCATTCACTCACCGATGGCGATGTCATTCATGCAAGGAGACACCTGACCACTAGAAGCAGTTAGGGTTAGGTGTCTTGCTCAAGGACACGTGACACTTGGTGAGGAGTTAGCGGGATTCAAACCAGCGAGTTATTGTTCAACTATTGCCCCGCTCTATCAATGCGCCACTTGAAGCTAGATGCTAGATGAAGTGATACAAACAGTCCATAGTATGTCCGATAGTTTCAACACTACGCCCAGTAAGAGGCAACAACTGCAAATACTTCCTTATAGGCCTCGCCAGACCACAGTCAGTGATTAACTCACACTGTATGTTGCAAACTTACCGGTTTTGTCAAAGAAAAATGTTCCCACAGGAAACAACTGGTATTTCCCAGTGTCAACATGATTTATCTTTGTCTCATTCTTTTACATCAAAAAACTGCAATTTTAACAGGAGCGTGTAGACCTTTTATATCCACTGTATAACATATTTTCTATTAATAGTAACTTGCACAAAGTTTCGAAGGAATACTTGCTTTTACATCGAGCTGCATAATCTGCGACGGCAGTTTACATTTGACTTTTTAATTTAGACTCAGAAGTGCTACCGAATGCAACAGTGACAACACGACTGGCGAGGGCTAGGGAGTGTGTCCAGACGAGAGCTTGATTTTGGCACTTCCGCGTTGTATTAATTTTATCACCTGAGGTTCCCGCTTGGTCCAGCCCTATTCACCAATTCACCTATTGAATTTTGGGTCTGGTCACACTAGGCTATATTACCACCCCTTGTTGGCTGCTGATTACATGCATATTATTTTAAACAGCAGATGGCTTGTTGAGCCATTTTCTTGTGAGCTCCATTTTGACTTTGCTGTGTGTATCAGTCTGGACAGGCTCTTCAAGTTGGACTCGGACCAATCAGCGTTGTACTGGCAGCTAGGGGCGTGGTTTTGGAGTGAAGTTAGCCTAGCCTGTGATAAACGGTGAAAGACAGATGATTAATCCAATCACCTAGTCAATCAAATATTTGTGAAGAAAAGTACCCAAAAAGTTTCCAAAGTTTCAATAGACGGCTTCCCATGATGGCTTTGTGTAACAAAGTGGTGTGTCTGGTTATTTTCAACACATTAAATTCCAATATTTACAACTACTAATATAACCAATATTTACTATTAATACTAGGTTAAATGTTATGTGTTTCATCACAGTTCAGTCCTATCAATATAATATTAATATCAATACCAGCTAAAAACCATTGTGCAGTTACACTAGTTTTAAATTCCTTGGGTTTTAATCTAATATATAATATAATATCTGTTTTTTTGGCCTGCAGATCATTGAATTGCATGTAGAAATTAAAATACCCTCTCTTTGAGTACATACATACATAATCAGCATTTATGTATGTATGTATTTTTAATTAATGTAATACCATTTAGACAACAATATAACTACCTGTTTAGCTATGACCATATATATATATTTTTACTTTGTTCTGCTCTCTCAGTGTATAATCAAATAGAAATATCAGCGACACAGATGGATTATTCGCACAACATTCGCATTAACACATGATGTTGGATAGTGCATTTGCATTGTACCATATATTTGTTACATTTTGCTAGGGTTTTATGCAGCCTTTGAGATACCATGAAGAGCTGTCCTAAATTAGGAAGACAAGTCTATCTGTACTGTACTCAGCTGTTCTGCCAGATGATATATTGCTATGGCGTTGGTTTA
This sequence comes from Amblyopsis rosae, assembly GCA_025399935.1. NCBI lineage: Eukaryota > Metazoa > Chordata > Actinopteri > Percopsiformes > Amblyopsidae > Amblyopsis > Amblyopsis rosae. Next base: position 1,098,589 of record JAODTR010000005.1, on the reverse strand, counting down.
TAGTCAGAACATGTGCTTTTCGGTTACAACATCAGCACTCTGCTTCCCTATATATGATTTATGGTGACGATGTACAATAAGAATGACGACAATTTTTCCACTTCTATATCAAGTGTGCATATTTAATAACTCTCCTGTGTCCGGTTTCGTAAGTGAATACACAAGTAACAGGAATCTTCTTTGGAGGTTTTCATTGCCATTTTACCACTGTTTGGGGTTTCATGTTGCCATATTGACCAGTTGACTTCCTGATTATCTCCATTGTAAGGACAGATGCACTGGATTCTATTAAGCCACGGTCGTATATGCACTGCTCCGGACACAAGAGCAACAGCAAACCATAGTGGAGAAAACACACCATTCCACCTGCAACACTGTGTGTTGTCAGCATAGTGTAAGTGGCGGGGGGTTGCTGGGTCGAGACACAAATCACGTCAAGTCTAATATCTTCCCATGAGCAGAATGAGGAGGCCCGTTTAGAAGCCTTTAAAGTCGACCAGCGTGACGTCTTAATTACTGAGCCGACCTAACACTGACCGATGCTGCATGGCTGGGCTGCGGCCACTGCAGATGTAGGAGGAGGAAGAGGAGACTGCCCAGAGCAGAGGCATTCAGTGTTGAAGACTAACTTAGACAGGACAGGACAATTCCACTGTCTCTGCCAACCAACAGAAAATAAAGGTTAACTTATATTCCACTGTCTTTCTTGGCTGCTAGGTAAAGGCAGGTAGCCTATAAGACACCATTATGACCGACTCTGACAGGTCATAGGGCGAGATGATTATTCCAACAGGTTTTGTTCTCTTTGTTTTTACCATATCTCCCCTGTCAAACCAAAGCATCAAGCACACTTGGGCTTATTGGAAATAACGATCCCAAGTTGCTCCCTGCTGACCAATCACATGTTAATGCTGCTGTGCAGAGGAAAGAAGGGGATGATAAAAATACAAATAAAAACAGAAGTAGTTTGGTGCTTTAATTCTATTAGCAGAGCCAGTGATGGGGAGAATGAATATGATTTTGAACATCCTGGACTTCAGCGGTGTCAGGCTTCAAATGTTCTTCTTACACTTTTAAATCTTTGCTGAGGAAGAATATGTATTTTACGATGTACTGTGATACGATAGTGTTACACTAATTACATTTTTAAACATCTGGGAACTTTCATTAAAAATGATTTAAAAATCAAGCTGTATGTCTTGATTGTGTTACAGTGCCACAAGATCCCGAAAGTTCTTTCCCCAATCCCCCCAACTATGTTTCAGTCAGAAGAGACTCGAATAAACATGTATTAGTGTTTTGGCATTAGGACTCCACTGCTAATATTCATAAATGTATATATAAATAAGGCCAGATAAATCCCCCCTGGATTCATGTGACACTATGGATGGTAAGGAGAATTGTTCCTCATGGGGACATGATCAGCTTTGATTTGTTGAGCTGAGCGAGTGTGAGAGGTGTTGCGTGAACCTTTGCTATAGCTCCATGTGTATGTATGGCTGGGTGAGGGCCAGACAGTTGAGTAGAGATGAGTGGCATGGGCCATCCCTTCTTTCAAACTGAAAAGTTTATGTAATGCCGCTTTCAACCACAGGGGTCACTATGGACACAGAGTGTATGGTAAATCATATCCTGTATTATCATGCCATCATTTAGTCTGCATTTGAATGCATTCCGAATTTTGCAGGCACTGTTCCACATTGTTAATAATTGTATTTAATTATACCAATATCTAAGATGTATTAGGTTTAATATATAAACAGAATGTAGCTTTCTTTTATGGTTGTATTTATTCTTCCAGCAATGACTATCAGATAAATACAAAAGGAACTGTGCCTACTGTTATTTTAGATGTACAATGTACAATGGGTGGGGTGGGGATGAAGATGAAAGAAATGTAGCTTTATTTATTTTCATTTCAACTTAAACAGGCCTACAACATGATGCTTAGTACATGTTCTTTTAAATTAGCTCCAGCTTTGAGTATGAGAGCAATGCCATATGGCAGCTCTCCCCTGGCCAAGATAAGTGTTTGGTCTTGTATGTTTTCACCCCTGGCTGTGCTTCCCAGAGAGGTCACAAACTGGTGCTGTTGCAGTCATGGGGATCTTGTAGCCATGACAATGCACTCTACTTTATTCCAGCAAGTTATCCCAGAATGCAATTTAAGCGTCTGGCCCCCATGCCTAGCTATATTCAACTTTATTGACAAAATGTTCTAGCCCCCAGCCTTTAATGTTTTAAGAGAATGTAAGACTGAAAATATCAGGCGCTGCTCTCTCTTTGGCTCCAGAATATTGGATATTATTACAGATATTGGGTGGTATGACTCTGAGTCACTAATTATGGGGAAAGGGTTTGGTGCAGTAATGAGGCACTTCGTCCTACCTAACCAAGATCGTAATTTTGTCTCCAGGGACAGGGGTCACTGCAGTCTGGACATGCTGTATTTATGTTGGCTAAAGCCCCAGACATCTTGGAAGAGAATATAGCAGCGATGTAGCGACGAGAGACGTGGAGTGGAAATTATATTCAGTGTCTTGTAGGTGAAATAACTGGGGTGGGTGGGTAGCAAGATAAACTAATCTCAGTATATCTCAACATAGTGTTATGTTGGGTTTTTGCATGTACTTCTATTTTGTACGCTGTAGGACCACTTTGTGGTCTTTGTTTGTGAAAGGTGCTCTATTAATAAACTTTATTTAAAATTCTATTTTTGGTTAGAAATATAAAAGATGGATACCTAGGCAACCAGACAACCAATATCAACTAGTGACCAACTTTTATCTACAAAGCTATGAGTGTTGACGAAGAGAGAATCTCATTGATCCCTAATTTAGCGCACACTTGGGTCTCAGGGTCAGGGTCTCAGAAGCATTTGTTGTTTTGAAACTCAAACTCTAGCATTCACTACCCCACTCCACATAAACCGTGAGCTGGGGAGGATATTTGAGGTCTTAGCGGCACAATAATACAATCGAGAAATACAACTGTATAAGCAAAGATTTGTTCAACTGTGCGTTTATAATGATGTTGTGCTGTAAATATCATGTGTGTCATATGTTCAGTCCTTTCAACAGTATCTGTCCCCACACCCAGTGAAACCCAACCGTCTCTCATTAACCTGTCTTCTTACATCACATATTCATTTTGCATTGTCAAGTGCAAACTGACCCTCCAAATGTTTCACCACCATACACCAAATTTAATTACGTGGAATGAACTTGCAAAGGAAAGCTAGTTTAACCTTTTGAAAAGCTCCAGAGGTTATTTAGAAGTTTTTGCGCTCCCATTTTGAACAGGCGTTTTTCTTTTTTTCTGTGTGCTGTACAATGGGTTTCATGCTGTTCTTATACATTGAGTGTGTGGCTATTCTCAGATACAGCGCCAAACATTACAGTCAGTGACATTTAGCCTGACATTCAGGTGAGTCATTCTGCTGTGTCCCGAACACATGGTCTTTTCAAACAATTTAAATTTTTGGCATACCTTCCCTCTTACATTGTGCACACAGCATAACAGTGTAACTATAAATAGAATATGGTACATGATTCAAGCAGTTTCTCTCTGCAGTAAAAAGTTGCATATGAAAATTAAAATTAAAGTAGTTTATAGTGTCAAATTAAGATATGTTGGAAAACTGATTACATGCTAATTACATTGCTTGTCAAAAATATTAACCAGCAAAATTATTTTGTTATGATTTATTTAGATGGGATTTGCAGTCTTATGGCTCTCACAAATAGTAGTTGATGATATAAGGAAGATTTCGTGCCCCCAGGATTCTTACACTTTTTATCCCTTGCCGTTTCTAGAGACGTTTTGCCGTGCTTGATGGGAGCAATATGTGAATGGGTTTTGTTTGAGATACCCATTGTCTGTTACCTGAAACTGAAATGGTATTAGTTTAATGAAGCTGTGGAAAAAGTTAGTTCAGGAAGACTATGCTTTCTTACATCCTCGGCATAGGGAATGAATTCTCTCTCAATTTGAACTATTACTAAGTTGCACCAGTGTAATATTATTACTTTTTTCAGTAACTAGTAGTGCAACAAATTACTTTTTCTAAAATCTGTAATAATATTACAATTACTAATCCAAGTAATGCTGCATTACACGGACAGG
>JAODTR010000005.1:1036499-1087129 GCA_025399935.1 Amblyopsis rosae | reverse complement strand
TAGGTTGTAAAGCCCTTTGAGACTGCAATGTGATTAAGGGCTATATAAATAAAATTGACTTGACTTGACTTGACACTCCATCTTGCAGATCTGGTGTCTGGGCAACGAGAGCAGGTACCACATCAACCGTACAGTGGACGGATCCACGTTCTCCGTGCTGATCCCCAGCTTGGCCCCGGGGGTCCGCTACAGCGTGGAGGTAGCAGCCAGCACAGGGGCTGGGCCTGGGGTGAAGAGTGACGTCAAAACCTTCCAGCTCGGTGAGTCAGTCTAAACTTGAAACCCTTCAACATACAGTATGTGGTAGCGTCACAGCTTCATTCATGTGGACAAGTGTTCTGCATTCTGCATCAATATGCCCTGAGCATACAGTATTAGAAAATGTTTTTCTATAAATGTAGTATTTAGATATATTCGAAAATCTATATTTTATCATTTAACTGGTTGTTGCAAATAGACTTGCAAAACAGATGCAATCATTTAATTTGAATTCATTTTTAAAACTTTATTCAAAGTATGGATGCTTGGTTTAGGCCCATTACAGTTTCTCTTTTCCACATAATTGGTTAAAGGTGACAAAATAACACATAATGTAATATAATACCCCTTCATACCCCTACCATGTTCTCCTTGCTATGCAATATACCAGTATGACCCAATAAGCCAGACTGACAGAACACTCTCTGGGTGCAATGCTGTGGGAATACAAACAGCTTCACCACATTGTCGACTAGTAACCTCTCCACCTCATATACTGTAACGCTCACTCTGTCACATATTTGTCTATATCCTTTTATCTGTTTTCTATTCTCTTTAAAACATCCTTCCTTCCTGCCTTTAGCAAATAAGCACTTTATTGTTTAGGCTATTCAAAAATTTAGAATGTTGAATGATATGTTGGTAACGTGTGTCAACCCTGATTACACAATTGCACTAACATTATTCTAACAGAATGTTGTTTGCGTACTATTGCTGGTGTGTGTCCACCCTGAAATGGTTCTGACCTGTTTGCCTCTCCCGCCATAACGATTGATCCTAAAGCCAGTGCCTGAGTAAACTCCTGTGCGACAGAGCGACTCCGCTCGCTAACACGCCCCGCCATGAGGAAGCTATGTTAACTCGCTCCGTCTGCCTGAGTCGACACAGGCAGTAAACCGCGCACTGTGGGCGCTACACATGACATGTTGTTCTCTCATAAGGAACGCATCGTGGACGCCATGTGTGTCAACATGCCAATAGAAGCTTTACACTACCTGTAAAGGATTGTGTTGTTGATGTTGTGTTTTTTACTAGTGGTTTTCTGGCTCCTTGCGTCATTTTGATGGATTTATTGTTGCAGCCCAGAGCAGTGGGGACAGGGATGGAGAATGTAGAGGGAGAGAGAGAGAGGGAGAGGGAGAGTTTTGTGTGTGTGGAATAGAGTGGGTTGGCTTAACATGGGCGTGAAGCAGCATGAGCTGTGTGACCAATAACATTTTTCTCACTTGAAGACTTCCTGTGACGATGGCCGACATGTTCTTCTGGAGCAATCTGCCCTTAGAGGTAGCGCTGCTTCACCTAAATGGGTCATTCCCCAGCGAAGATACCTGTACAGTCATTAGTGTGCTGCCCTCTGTTGGCAACACATGCTATATGCACGTACACTAAAACCAATTACATTAATTTAAATGTTTTTACAGGTAAAGCAAATGGGCAGAGACGCATACGGACAGAAATACAGACACACAGACATGCAGAGAGAAAACAAGCATGGCAGCTTATACATCCTGCTTCCTTGCAAAAGCATAATTTTTGTCTCTCTCAGGCTGTGAGAATTTTAGCGTGCGGGGGAGGGGGGTTCTGCAACATGAAACGTGCCTCAGAATAAAGAGAAGACTGCAATAGATAGAATATGGAGAAATGCCACCACAGAGGCAGCTCTCTGCACTCTTTCATGTTTGGCATGTGATTTGGGAAGGGTGGGGGAGGGGGTGCACATTCAACATATGGATGAGAGCAGCAGATAGGATGCCGGTGTCTTGTGAGCAGCGGTGCACACACGTCGTTTACAGTGCGTTTCACACCAAAAACAGCTTCGAGATATTCACGCCCGCGGTTTGCTAATTACCCTGCTGTCTGCGTCGGCACGGCGATCTCATTGGGTTCATTAGAATGGTGATAATGAAACTGTGTCATCTGGCCTCTCTGTGTTTTCCTGTCCTGCTTTGTCAGGCCCGTCTGGTGGAACAGCCTTTATTTTAACTCCCCCGGTCCAGGCCGGCTTTTGTCTGCTCACCTGCCATTGTTCTCTGGGATTCGTATTGAAAGCCGTCTGAATAATGGAGAGAGACAGCTCCATCTCTAAAGCCCAGCCTTTTACTCACCTGCCGAGATGAAAGGGAGCTTTTGTGTGCTGCAAGAAAAGAAAATGTTCATATTTATGTACTCTCTTGATGTCATTTACTTTAAAAATAATGTTCCCATTTCAGGCTGTTCTGTTCGGTTTGAAGTTGTCCATTTTGAATAACGTGCTTTTTACCCCCCCATCTCTCACTCTCTCTCGCTTACCTACTAATTCTCCTTCCTTTCTATTTTCCGAACACCGAATCCCTTCCTTATTATATATGTATAATGGATGCTGTGACACTTTTATGCTGTCCTTTCTTTATCTGTTCAAATGTATACATTTCATCTTGGTCAAATATTTTCATGGTTAAATAAAGGTTAAATAAAAAAAGAAATAGAAGAAAATAATAAATAATTGGTCAATTTTATATCTTCTGATGCTGTGTTTACCTTTACATCAATCAATCAATCCACCTGGTGTCATGCCCCTCCCCCAGACGCTTCGGGTCACATGACGGAGGGCCCAGCGGTGGTGGACCCCGATGACCCCCTGTCCCAGAAGATCTCCGACGTGGTGAAGCAGCCAGCCTTCATTGCAGGCATCGGTGCCGCCTGCTGGATCATCCTCATGGTGTTCAGCATCTGGCTGTACCGCCACCGCAAGAAGAGGAGCGGCCTGTCCAGCAGCTACGCAGGGATACGCAAGGGTGGGCATTAGGGATGTTCCTAGCGACTCATTTAAACTGGTCCATTAGGCTACAAATACCAAAACACATTTCAGTCAGGCGTGTCTTTGTACAGGTTGCAGGTCTCGCCCTACCTGCACATGTCGATCGGCTGTTTGTCTCAGTGGGTGGAGATCACATTTAGATTTCACTTTATCCTAATTTTTTTATTTAATTATAATCCGACGGCTTCATGTTCAGAAGATGAACAGTTACAGCAGCCTACGGTACAACAGTGGAGTGCCAATACAGCTCTGTTATTCACAGGTAGCGGGAAGAGAGAGTTATGAAACTATCACTTTATATTGATTCTTTGTGACTATATATGTATGCTGCATTGACTGTGCTGAAAAGTGTTAGCTAATTATATTTTAGGGTATTTACATACCGTAGCTAGTTTAGCCTAGCTTAGCCTAACTTAAACAAAGGCGAACAAACTGTCAGGAACCCGACTGAATTTTGACTCCGAAAGCAGAGGTTGTGTGAACCCAGATTAATTTGATATTGTTGATCGTTTGGATAATCCATGATGACGCTGCAAATTTCATCGTCGTCTTCTGCGATCGGAGCAAGTGGCAACTTGAAAGTTTGCCGCGTTTAGAGTTGTCCCCGCTCGCTCACGTGTTACCAACTCCACTCGCAGCGTGTTTCATGGGCAGGCTGTGAGGCAGGAGAGACACTGAGCCACTACTTAAAAAAAATATATATAATAATAATAATAATAATAATATGTTTAACTGACTAGTATTTAAGGTGCCGACTAGCGCTTGTTCCAGCGTTTAATTAACTAATCATGCACATCCCTAGTGGGTATACTGTACCTAGAAATAAATGAAAATATGGAATAGGTGCAATATAGCATTGCACTAACGTACATAAATAACTGTGAATAGCAATGTGGCTATGTACAGTATATCTGACTTTAAGCTTAAGATGCATAATGTGACATAGTGCTAATGGACGGAAGAGGCTGAGGCTATACCTTCCTGGTGCTACCCCCCAGCTCTTTAACACCCACACACACACCATAGCATTATAGCATGCCGTGAAGTGTCTAGCCCAAAGTGCACTGAAGGACGTGACGGGAGCTCCCGCAGAGCGCAGTGTGAGCACACCTTTTATCTCCCCCTCTCCTCGCTCTGTCACATTGTTTCTGCCAGGAGGTGTGGAGAGAGTTTTCAGTCAAGTACACTTTGAGTCAAACAAGTCCTTTTTATTAGTTCCACCACACACAACATTCCGTCATAATCTTATCAGCCTTGTGCTGACATTTCCTTTTTGGTCTTTCTTGATGTGTTTGTGTGTGTGTGTGCACACGATCTGCATTTCAGCTTTCTCTTTTAGAGTACGCACCATGTGACCTGTGGTGGTGTCACACCTGACTTAAGCAGCAGTGACAATGTTCTTGACATGTGCAACCTCTGTTTGAAATAGCTGCAGTGTAACAAGGGCTATTAAGCTTCCTTTGTCAGTGGGTGGGTTAATGTGTGGCCTTGGGCTGTGCAGCTGCCGACCTGCACTTCTACAGTCTCAGGTTTGCTGTTAGTTTCCAGGGTCAGAGGAGATCCAGCCTTCAACCTTGACTTACACACACACACACACACACATATACAAATAATAAGCTTGCTTAGGCTGGAATCGGTTTCTATCGCACCAAATATTCCGTATAAATCCAGCAGCCATTTCCATACAATGCTGAATTTAGGAAATATGAGTCATGAGAACGTAGACAGAAACACCTCCGCTTAGCGTTTTCTTAAATCTCTGAAGGACTATGTGAGCTTTTAAATGCACCTATGCGGTCTATAATGGTCATAATTATTGGCTTTTCATTATGGTTTAGATTACATTTAGTGCTCTCTTAAAAAGACCTCGATGACATTTCACACAATGCCTCAATTTACAAATCTCGTGTGGTTGAACGGTGTGATGGCTAACGTTAGTGTCGCTATGGCAACAGATAATGTGGCTGGCAGGCCTGGGCTCTCTCATGGAGATACTTTGCTTGCCGTGGTCAAAATATAACAATAGCCATATTCTCTTTAAAGTAAAAAATAACGAGAAAGAACAGAAACGACCAAAGAATAGGACAGTTGCCCTCAGTGGCATGTCTGCCCACAGAAGGAGACCTCAGAGGACTTTCTGAGTTCAATAATGAGCTGCGGCCAGGCGCAGAATGGAATGCGTGTACACTGAGGTTTCCCCTCTGGCTGCGTATGACCCTATAGGTCAATGCATCGCTCTAGTACAGTACGCTCACGCTGGCTCTTCGTGGGCCCGGTACACGGATATGTTGTTCTTTTAGACTCCGCCTACTGTTGTCTGAAACCACAAGAGGCCATGCGCCTTGCTGGAACTCTTCACCCAGTATGTTTTGAGAAAGAGCATAATTGCAACCACATGAAGCAATAGTCTGCACTCAGGGTGAAATAGGTTGAACTGGCGTGTATGTGTTTTGTCTTCAACAATAGAGTACACTTCACTGTTTCAAAATAAAGCCAGTCCATTACCTAACCCTCAACCTAGGGTTGGCTAATGTTTAGGAAGAAATATTGTATGTATTATGCATTTTCTGATACTGTACCACACTGCTGCTACAGTAGATTCAGGGATGGCGACGATACTAAAAAGCTATCATTATACAGTAGTTTGTGACAGTAAGAGGCATAATCTGATGTGTGTATTTGAAACACATTGTACATCTCTTGCATACCAAACGTCAGTTGTTCCCTCATTCAAAGGCATCAGGTAGAGAAGACAGTCCAAGCGTTCAAATTGGTTGGACTCCTGTGAGCTTATAGAGGAGAGCCAAGCCAATGAGATAATTGTGCAGTTTAGTGGATTTCTGTGAAACTATTAGATTAAGAGGAAATATAGATGCCTTTTGAAAGAGTATTTGATACAGATATATCAGACCACTTGGCTAATGCTGTTTCCCATCTTTTTCTGATGTCTTTGGATGCCTGCTGGGACCAACAGTGCCATCCTTTACCTTCACGCCTACAGGTAAGCACTGCAGTTGCTACTCATAAGTCCAGTGACTTCTCCTACATGTTCCGCACCAGATGTTTCTCCATCAACATTCTCCTTGACGGTTTGAATTGCCACGGTAATGGCACATGACTCAAGGAAAGTAGAAAAAGACAAAAAAAAGAGACACTTAATATGAAAGGCCGGAAGAAAGATATAGTGAATCCTATTAAGGCTAGTTATTCCAGCGAATGCTGAGGTCACATCAGGACATAAAGTACACTGATGCTTAAAAAGGAGCACGCCATGCTATTAAGGAGCTCTTAAAACCGGTGGTAACTTGATCAAGGGCCGCCGGCAACCTCGGATGGGATTTTAAAAGGGTGACACACACAAAACACCAATTACTGTAGATAGGCAAGCCGAAGTGACGTTAAGCAGGATATCCTTGAATTGAGGTGACATGGCGTAAACTGATAAAAGAAAAGAATTGTGTGCATGCATTTGTGTGTCGGTGTGCTTTCTCTCTCTCTCTCTCTCTCTTGCTCTCTCTCTCGTCTATCTGACATGCTTTGTCTCACAGAGGTGGGGCAGGGCTTGTTGTGAAAGAGACTATAAAAGAGAGAACGGGTGAAATGTAGTGAAAGGAAGACGCAGAGAAAGAAGAATAAAGAGTGACGTGTTTGCGGTTAGACTGACTAATCCTATCTGGCCAAGAGGCTGTAACTTAACATTAACAGTGTTTATCCATCTGCCATCAGGCCTGGAGCAAGCCTAGTGTTCTGCTGGTACAGCTATGTGACTGATTGGAATATTTTCCATCCGCGGTGGTTTTGTTAATATGAAGTCCTTTGAACAAGTGTTCATGTGTTCACGTCTGACTCATCTCTCCACCTGCATTGGCACCCGGGGGAAAACCGCACTGCTTACACTTGTCAATACCTATCAGCTTCTGATTAAATAAATACTGCTTATATACGGTCTATATTTTAGACCTGTTTTTAGAAAAGGGAGACAGACAGTCTCTCTCTCTCCCCTCCTTTCTCTCTGGGAAAGTGATTGTAATTAAAGTTGGAAGTTTATCTCTCGCCGGCAGCTTCGCGCCCCTTGAAAGCGTGTGGCTCGCTGTGTGCAGAGCTTCAAACACACTGCAGCCAGGCCAACTAGTCAAAGAGCGCTGCATCTCTGTGCTGTGTAAGCCTCTTACACACTGTCTCCCTGTTGCTGTCGGTGACTCAGCCATTGTTATGCCACACTCAAACCCCACATGCACGCATAGATACACAGACGCACATACATGCACACACACACACGCACACAAACACACGTGCGCGCACACAAAAACACCAGCATTGTGTCACACACGCACCAAGCAGCCATTTCGCTGTAACACGGATGATGCAGGTGATGATGATGATGATGATGGTTATTTGAGTGAAGGTATAAAGTAATATTGACAGCTCATTGGTGCTTCATCCTTTCTCCTTAGTGGCTTATCAACGAGGCGGAGAAGCGGTCAGCAGTGCTGGAAGGTAAGAATTGATGTATTATAATATTAAATTGCATCCCTACATATATATTTCAAATTTAACATAACATATTTAGCAGGAATGGGTGACATATGGATTTGTCTGTCAGTTCTGCCAGTTTTGTACAGGCACAGTAGATAAACACCCAAGCGTAATTCTCTTAATGGACCACTAGGAGGAGTGCTGTGACTTCAAAAGCATTCAGTGAAGGGGTCGCAGGAGAAGTGTGTTGTGGTACTGCTACAAGGAACAAAGCACCAGCTAGTCTTGCCAGGCAGCAGCCCGTCCTCACCCCAGATGTTAGGAGAAACGTGTTCCGCCACTAGGCTGTGCCATAGCTCCACAGGAGAATTCTGTAGTGGCGGAGGCACATTCACCCATGGTGGTGATGGCGCACGGTTTTTCTGTGCCGTGGAACGGTGCATTGTTCGGCTATAAGTCGCTTTCCGCTGAGGAACAGCTTGCCTAACACAGGATTCCAATGTGTTTGTCATGTAAATGTGCTGTATGAAGCCAATTGCTAAATGTATTGGGTTATCTTGACTGAACGCACCAAGGATGTGTGCACACGTTTGTTGGTTACCATCGACCCACCAGTTGTGAACCTTTATAGTCATCCCATCATTCTATGATTGAATCACACCCACAGCGTTGCAATGTCTGCTCTGAGGAAAGACAATGGCCATTCAACACCAAAATACAGCCGCCTGTGTGATTGTGTAGCCATTGTGAGAATGCATGTGGATGTACGAGACAAATGTGTTCATTGCTCAAAAATCCAATCCAACAGCTGAGTCGTTTGAATGGGAGGGAAAGAGAATATGTGATTCAATGCTATTTTACTGTTTGAATATGGATATTGTGACTCCTGTGGAGCCAGAACACTGAAACAATGTATGACTCTGGTAGAGTTGCCTGCAGGCTTTTTTGTATGCTAGATTGATTCATTTCATGAGAAAAAAACAAAACTGCTTGTTTAGTCTGAGCTCTCCAACATCCAGTGTGTGGCCTGAGGAAAGCATGTAGAATCCTCCTGAACAAGCAAACACATTGAGGAGTTAGATTATAGAAAGAAAATAGCCAACAGTAAGTAGTAAGACAATGAAGATAGATAGCCAAGCAGTGGTGAGACAAACAGGCCTCCAATACCCCCACAGATCGTTCTTCTGTAGCTGTGATCCAACTTTCATAGTTCTGCATAGCTGCAAAACTTAAAGTGATAGAGATGTTCCCTGACATTGTGGAACATACTTGGGGGTGGTGGGGGTTTGTGGGGGCATCTGTGGTTCGCTGGTTGCTGCGGACGTGCATTTTGCAACATTGGGAGTGAATTCTATCTGGCTGTCTAATCCAAGCGGATCGCTGGGGCTCATGAGGGCTCAGGGAGAGAGTCACTGGCTGTGGGCAAGTGGAGCGCACACAATCTATTTAGCTTGGCTCCTCGCTAATGTGCACCCTGGGCCAATGGAGTTGAGGAGATCGCATATTCGAAAGCGAGTACTTTTTGCCTATGTATGTGTTAGAGCGGGAATCCCAGTTAAAAGCTATTCCCAGCCTTGCTGAGTAAATATATTGGGCTAGATAAATACAACACAAGCATAAACCTTGTTGCTTTATATGTGATGTTGCTGCTGTTTTCGTCTTGACTGAATTTATTACAATTGCAGCGCTATAATGGTAAATGGACTGCATTTATATAACGCTTGGTGAGGAGTTAGCGGGGTTGGAACCAGCGAGTTCTTGATCACCTATCGCCCCACTCTACCTCCGCGCCACTTGCCGCTATACTATTTGTTGACTGTCAAAGCCATAACAATGCATTGAATCTTGGAGAATCTTTGTGCACCAAATGTAAAGTGCGTTCCTTCACCAAACACTGGCCTTTAGGGCCTTGCCATGCATTTGTCAAGTCATGTGCTCCTGTCCATTACAGGCCTGGTTTGCTGAACATCGGGGAGTCTGCCACACAGCCCTGGCTGGCCGACACCTGGCCCAACTCCTGCTCCAACCACAACGACTGCAGCATCAACTGCTGCACGGCCGGCAACGGCAACAGCGACAGCAACCTGGCAACGTACAGCCGCCCAGGTGAGTCTGGGACTAACACCACCTCCGCCAGTCCGTAAGCACCTCCCTCAGGAGAGCAGAGAGGTAGCAAATCAGTGGAACCAGACGAGCTGCAAAAGTAAAAGCGGAAAATAAATATCTGGGTTAGGTCCCCGGAGAGGCGTTCCGTGTACCTCTCTTTGCTTTTGGGAGAAATATTAGGATTGGGAGTGCCTGCATGCTTGTGTGTGTGATTTATTTGAGGTTAAAGCGGAGCTGTTTTAGGTAGGAAATAAAAAGGAGCACAGTGGAAGAGGCTTATGGCTTTACTCTGTCGCTAATCGAATTGCTGCGCTGATTTCCATACTGTTGTTATAGCCAGTAATGTAATTTCCCCTAAGTGCTCAGTTATTTAAGACATGTGGAGTGGGTCTAGAGGTCAGGACTGGACTAGAGACATTGGCCAGGGATGGAGAGAGAGAGAGAGAGAGAGAGAGAGAGAGAGAGAGAGAGATTAAAGTAAACCTGAAAGTGAGATGTCTAGGGGGAGAGCGAGAGAACAGGGGAGCGAGCATGAGAGATGTACCTGAAGCAGAGAGAGAGGTTGATCAGGAATGATGGGTATACTGCAATGGGAACCTGTTGAGGTTAAAGTACAGTACAGAACACATAAGAAGAGAGAGAGAGAACACCGTCAGGCTTTTGGAGTAGTCAGCACTGCTACAGCCTTAACTAGCAAATGGGACTTGAGCTTGGCCTCCAAAGTCTTAGATAGTGTGTACTCCTACGCATACAACCCCTACGCACATACACGCACAAGGCTATCGGGGCCCAATGTTAAGAGTGCATGCATCCAGCAGCAGGACCGATGCAGGCTGTGTAACAAGAGAATAGAGATGGTTCATAGTCAGCCGTGACTCTTGTAGCACTAGCAGCTTCAGAAGGTTGAACTGCCCTGAGATACAGGATTATGTGTTATGTGGTTTTGCAGCCTGCATACTGTAAGAGCAGCATATTTAAATCCAGCTGTTTTAGTTCATATCCCTCCTGCCCCATGCTAACACACAAATGTTCACTTTGAAGAGGATTACTGAATCATTACTCAGATGTGGTTTGGTTGCTAGGTTTGTCTCTGTTGTCGTACTAAGAGGCAGAAGGCCACTGTCAAACTGTCAATCATTCCCAGGTCCAGAAACCCCCCTAACCTCATCAGTTTGGTGTGTTTCACTTTGCCTTTAATGCTGGCTGGCCTGACACAGTGTGACATAATAACATGCTAAAGTCAGCCTTCGCTCTTTGCATGACGCCCTCACTGTGTTAGATTATGGAGCTTGCCAGGCTCTTGCTGTGTGTACTGTGTGTACTGTGTGTGTGTGTGTGTGTGTGTGTGTGTGTGTGTGTGTGTGTGTGTGTGTGCCAACTCTAAACTCTGAACATTAAGAGGATCACTGGTGAGGTGATGGAGCAAAGGAACAGGAGTTAATGTCCCTTTATCTCAGCCATAGGGGCCCTGTTTACATCCCCCACCCCTTTGAACTGTTCCGCGCAGCTGAAATGTGAGCAGTGCGGTATGAGCTTTGTGCACCCATGGCTATATCCCTGGTATTTACCACCAGGCTAGCTCTCAGATCCTCCCCGGGATTTACATTTTTTATGAGCCAGCGAAAATTGGATCTGTCGAAGTAGCCACGCCGTTACCTCTCGCCTCGCCCCGTGTCTTCGGTGCAGATGCGTCTCCCTGTCCGTCTCAGTGATGCAAAGCAGCCCCACCCACCGTCACGATGATTCCAGCATAATTCCAGTGTGATTCCAGTGTGATTCCAGCGAAGAGCGACACTGATGAGCAGCGCCTATGGAAAGAGCAGAGCTGAGCAGTGCAAAAACTCTTCTGTCACTCAAAAAAGCAGCTTGTCGTCTAGTTAAAATCTGTCACCTGACGTTTAGGTCATTGTTGGCGACACCTCCAGCCATCAAGCCGTAAATTAGCACATTGAAAGCAGAGTGGACACTACGTGGGCTCAGGTGGACTGGATTATAAAAGTGAGAAGAAGGCTTTTGTGAATGAGAACTCGGCATTACTGTAATACGTCAAGCATTTATAAAGTTAATTTACAGACATAATTTATGTGAAAACTCTTAAAGTAGCTAGCTTGTTGCTGTGAGCATTCAAACATAGGAGACGTCTCTGTCTAGAACGTCTTAAAGTGTTAGTATGAAATGCCCATTTAATAGTGTTATATGTATAACCTATACGCCCACTGAGCCCACTGCTAGTACGGCAGTGTGATCCAAAGATGTCTTACTAAATATTCCCCATATTCTCCCAGCCGACTGCATCGCCAATTATAACAACCAGATGGAAAACAAGCAGACCAACCTGATGGTCCCAGAGTCGGGGGTGTATGGCGACGTGGACTTGTCCAACAAGATCAATGAAATGAAGACCTTCAACAGCCCCAATCTCAAGGACGGCCGCTTCATGGGCCCCGGGGGACAGCCCACCCCGTACGCCACCACCCAGCTGATCCAGTCGGCCATCTTGGGCAACAACGTAAACGCGGAGCGGGGCACCTCGGGGACCGGAGGAGGACTCGGGGGCGTAGGGGAGGTGAATGAGAAACATGGCTGGAAGCCCACCACGGCCCAGCAGCACAAGCAGCAGGAGCTGGGCTCCCAGCTCCAGTACAACATCATGGAGCAGAACAAGCTGAATAAGGGTGAGTCTCCTGCCTCTTCCTCCATCAGCCATGGGTTAAAGAGGTCAACTCAAAGCCGTGATGTTCTTCCACTTCATACATTTCTCCATCGTCTGCTCCGCTGGCTCTTTCAGCCTCCCTGTGAAAGGCTATCCTGAGGAATATTCATATTCCCTTTCAGTCATATCAATATAGATACATAACTCATTTCTTTTCTCTTTGTCTGTATGGCGCTCACATAACTCATTCTTTCCAACTTCTCTGTGCAATCATAAAATCTCCACCAAGGCTAAATAGCACGGCAGGCCTAACGTTCTTTCTATCAGGTTGTCTTCCAGGTGTGGGGGTTTATCTCTGGTATCAGATATCTAAAGGAAAGAGACAGAACACTGGTGGACATTACATGATTTGAAAGAGTCTGTCATCGCCTTGTTTTCCCTGCTCAAAGCATCCACATCTGTGTGCTGTGGCACTTTTCACAACGTGTTGTGTGCACAGAGATCTTGCATGTCTTACCGTTATTAGAGCTCAAAGCATGAAGTGCATGTTTCTCACCGTAGAAACCTTTACTCTATGTGACGTTTTGGTGTTGTGTAATGTGTCATTACAATGTGTTCAATGGTTGAATAATGTTGAGTAGTTCTATACTATTACTGTAATTTGTGCCAGTAGTTTGTGCAACCTCCAGCACAGCAGTTTTGCGAGTGATGAAACATTTATTTGTGCGCAAATGTAGCAACACAAAACAAGCACTGGCCAGTAATACTATACTGTAACTGTATAATAATACAACCATTGATGCCATTGGAATAAACACCACAATTCATTACCGTATATTAGAGCTGACATTCTGCAAATAGTAGTTTGCAAATGGAAACCAATCAATCGTTTCACCGGCTTTTGACTTCCATTTCAAAGGCAATCACGCTTTCTGATTTGCAGAATAAAATTGGTGTAGTTTAATTTAAGATATACGTATTTGGGATTGAAATATACCTCAAATGACAACTTGACATTACATTACTATTGATGGCGATCAGCTTTCCAGACACATTACAATTAGAGTCAATTATTATAACCAAGAGTTTCTGGTCTTGCACATACCATGAACTAATTATGACGTCATCATTATGTCAGTGAAAGGCCTTAATATTAAGGTAAGGAGACTACTTAAGGGTTAATAAAAAATGAACACCTTTCCCCCACTGACAGATCTCTGCAGGTGTCTCTCCTTTATTTCCCTCTTCCGCCCATCTTCTCCGGTAGATCCTTTGTTCTTAAGCATGTAAGGTACAATGCTATCATGCTAACCATGCCTGTCATGGTCCCCTATCAGATCGCTACAGAGGAGGAGACAACCCTTTGCCCCCCACCATCCCCTACAACCAGGCCCACGACAGCCACACTGGGGGCTCCTACAACAGCTCTGACCGGGGAAGCAGCAGTACTTCCGGTAAGAACAAAAGACATGGGCACGGGTGATACAGGGTTATCAGCCGTATAAAACACTGTATATTCACCATTCACTTGTTGATTATTGAGTTGGGTTTTTATCTCTTTCTGACGTGATTGCCTAAGTGTTTTTTACTGTATTATTGCCGTAGCCATTTAATCACATTTACTTCCAATCACCCCCCCCATCTCCTAGCTCGATTTTAAATCCATGTTTTCCTCAAAAGCCATAAATCACTGTGCGACGCTAATAATGTGTGATGGTTTAAAATGGTAATTTGATTAATTTCCATGTCAGCCTATCTTGAAGAGGAATTGAAAAAGATGATGGCTTCAGAAAGAGGAAAATTTCTAAACAAAAAAAAAAGAGGGAACAGGAAAGGCAACTCCCTGGAACAAAGCATGCGTACAAGGCATACCACGCATTCGTTTTAACTTTTTGTTCTTATGGGTGATGCAAACTAAATAGACAAAGGATTGTCTGGTTGGTTACTCGACTAACTACATAGTTTTCTTTTATTCAGATACATTCTTTTGTTTATTCATTTTTCATTGCTTATTTGCTTGCACACATATTACTGAGAGGGGCTCAGTTAAATGATAGCCTGAAAATGGCCCATTATGTAGACATTCTAATTAATGAGCCACCGGCTGCTGATCTGACACTGTTTGAAGTTTGTAAAGGAGTTGAGGAGTTGAGATGTGAGTGGGTGTGTGTTTTTGTAAAGAAGACATAGGCCTATTGGTGGGCTAAGGTACAGTACATTATAGCGTGAAGAAGATGGGTGCGTATGTGTGAGGTAAAAACAAAAACCAGATGACCATGATGACTTTTAACATTGTTCCTGGTACAAAACCTGTCAAAATAACAAGGAGCACAAAACTCAAATGTTATCATGACATCACCTAAACAACATCACAAACAGCAAGATTAAATCCAAAGCTAGGGTGAAAAGTGCCTTGTATAATAGCCTCCCTTTAATGGGTTTCACTTACACAACGTTCCTACGCAGGAACGCATAATTTCATTAGAGCCTCGCTGTCTGTCTTTGGACAAGGACAAATGGTGAAGCGGTGTAGACCGCATGCAACACTGCCACCTTAATGCCAGGGATCCATTCTGGTGTTGCATGTGGAGTTAGAGCCATTAAAGGGAAGCCGTGTGTGCTCCCCACAGCTCACAGCTCATTGGTTTGCAATTCTAATGCTGTGTTATTAATTGTGTCTTTTCTGCTTGGCTTGGATCTTTTTTTGCTGTGGGAGTAACATTACTGCTAAATCACATTTTGATGTGATGCTTGACATACGTTATGAATAGGTTTGGCTTTTTTGATGGTATGTGTTTTTTTATATAGCAATGTCTACATACACATACATATTGTAATGTATTGCTGTATATATGGCTATGGCTTTATGCAGAATGTGTATACATTTTAAATGAAAAACATTTATGTCTTACCTATGTTGAAGTTTGCCCATATTTGCAGTGTCAAAATCAATGTAATCGATTTATCTTTATCTTCAATTGTATTGTTTTGAAATGTTATTGAACGGTATCTCCTCCCACTTTAATGGACATGAATAATGGTGGGGGGTGAGAGAGGGTGTCATGTGACTGAAGCAGCCTTTATGTTATTTCCGAGCAGGGAGTCAGGGTCAGAAGAAGGCAGTCCGCACTCCCAAAGTACCCAAGCAGAGCACAATGAACTGGGCCGACCTGCTGCCCCCTCCCCCTGCCAACCCACCACCGTGCCAGAATACAGAGGAGTACACCCTGTCCATGGACGAAAGGTGGGCTCCCCTACACACACACTTTATCATCAATATATCCCTCTTACAGTTGGAGGAAAATGTGTTTTCCTTATGGGGCTGCCTGTATTAATCTGGAAACTGTCAAGCCCTGATAGGTGCAGACATTAATATTTAGCACGCATGTTCCTGTTTCTTCATGCGGCACAAGCATCGTGCGGGCAAGCAACAATTTGCATTGTTAGCATTGTTAGCATCAATGTTAGCATTGTCACTTGTGTAATTCCGGCACAATGCTTGCAGTGCTGTATATTCATTTCAGTGTTTACATGTATTTATTTATTTTATTTATTTACTAAGACCTGCAGAACAGCTAGACTCGTGTCATTAACTTTCTCATTTTCCTCAGTGTAAGTTTAAGGTTAGACTAACCTTAGACGTTAGTCATTGCATGTCAGTCACAATACCTCTCCTTTTAAGTAGGCGGGTCTTGACACAGATAGCAAGCACTGTGTAAAGGCTGGCTCTGCGAGACTAGCCGACCGCTAACTAACAAACATGAGTCTCTCTGTTGACAGCTACGACCCAGACATGCAGTGCCCCATGCCCCCATCCCGGATGTACCTCCAGCCAGATGAGCTTGAGGAGGAGGAGGAAGGGGAGGAGGGGGAGCTGGAGAGAGGTCCAACACCTCCTGTACGGGGGGCGGCCTCGTCCCCTGCCGCCGTCTCCTACAGCCACCAGTCCACGGCCACCCTTACCCCCTCGCCCCAGGAGGAGATGCAGCCCATGCTGGGGGACAGCCATGAGCGCAGGTACGGCATGTAAGCATGCTACGTTAGCTCACTACTGTGCATTATAAAGCTGCGTTAACTTGCTACATTGGCATACTATGTTGGCATGCTACTGTAAGTTATCATGCTATGTTAGCTTGCCACATTAACATGTTATGATAGCATGCTATGTTAACATGCTACTTAACATGATCATGCTACATTAGAATGCTACGATAACGTGCTACTGTAGCATGCTATGTTCGGAACACCACCCAACCCCACATCAGATAGTCTAGTGGTCTTGGTGTTTGACTCCTAGCCAAAAAGTATTCAGAGCCACTAGCCTGTCAGGCGAGTGCACTTTTCGGCAATGATAGGCTATAATAAAAGGAGTTAGATTGTGTATTGAGCAAAGTGACTGAGGATAATAAGCCATCATAATCAGACCACATTAAAAATGAGGCAGTATTCAAATTGATGGACACTTGTCTTGTACAATCTCTAGCTAGGCGTATCCCCGTAAGCTAACCAGTCACCGACCTTGGATAAATTACAACCTTAGCGACAGCAAGCCTGTAAACGCGTCTGGAATGTATAGAGCATGTTCTAGCAACTTCTAATTGTCCTTAGTGTAAGATGCTTTGGATAAAAAATGTTTAAGTTATCTCGTTCATGTTGTAATATGATTTCTTGAATGTGGCATCGCTGAACTTTATTATTACTATTATTATTATTAGTATTATTATGATTATAATCCTCAGTCTTTCAATCAGTAGCACAGCTTCAATCTACTGTATATGTGTGTTCAAGACCTTCATAATGTGTAAATGTGACATGTATATTAAAGCGTGATCATGTTTGCCCCACCCCTCCCGGTCCAGACGCCACATGGTCAGCCCTCCGCCCCCGCCCCGCCCCCTGTCTCCGTCGCACACGTACAGCTACATCCACGGGCCCCTGGGGGGCCTGGACACGGACGGCTTGGACGAGGAGGACGAGGAGATGCTGGAGGAGGAGGAGGAGGAGGAGGGGGAGTTGGAGGGGGAAGACACGGATGCGGAGGTGGGCAATGCGCACCGCCGGCCCCACCCCCCCCACCACCACCACCTGCACACCCACACCCACCCGCACCCCCGCCACGGCCAGAGGCACCCTGCGGCGGGCGGGGCCGGGGGGCGGAGGCTGATGCTGCGCGGGCTGGAGCAGACGCCGGCCTCGAGCGTGGGCGACCTGGAAAGCTCGGCCACGGGCTCCATGATCAACGGCTGGGGCTCGGCCTCCGAGGAGGACAACGCCTCGTCGGGCCGCTCCAGCGCCGTCAGCTCCTCCGACGGCTCCTTCTTCACCGACGCCGACTTCGCCCAGGCCGTCGCCGCCGCCGCCGAGTACGGGGGCCTCCGGGGTGCTCGCTACCCCGGCAACACGCAGGGCCACGACGTGGGCGGGGCTTCAGGTGGGGTGTGGCGAGAGAGAGAGATTGCACTTTAGATTTTGTTATAGATCTAGCACTGCTATAGCAGCTAACAGCGATATTATATGTAAATATATAGTGGAGTAATGGCACCCTGAGCAGAGAATGACATCACACTCCCTCTGTGTGTGTTGTAACCTGAGATGTTCTTAGTATGTTTACATAGCCGGACCAGCTATATGTGTGTGCACCCACTGAGCATTGTTATGATATGCTGGTGCTCTAGTGTGACTTCTAGTGGCAGAAAGTCATATTGAGCTGCTTGAGAGCTGATAGAACAATATTCAGGATGATGGCATGTAATCATTTTAGGCACATGTTTTGAAAAGCAATATGCGCACAACAGTTATTAGGGAACTTTTTTTTGTTCAGTAAAACCCTTTAGTCAAATGGTACTAAATCATTTCTCCATTATGACGATGATAAATTGATTGCTTATTACATTTAAGTCTTTTGAAAAGGCTTTTGCTGTGTTTTTAAATGTAGCTGTTTTATTTTCTTCTTTTAAGTGCATGTTTCATCATTGCACAGCCAAATTCTTTATAATATATCTAAATGTACTCATACAAATGCAAAATAAAATATTAATACATTGTTGACATTTCATTATTTTCTCAGCACGAAAATACCAAATGACCCCTTCGGGCCACCGTCCAGGCAGTCCCGTGTCCACAGACAGCAACATGAGCACGGCGGTGGTACAGAGGAGACCTCCCAAGAAACAGAAGCAGCACCCTGCAGCGTCCCAACCCGCCAGCCAACGCCGGGACCCCTACAATGAAGGTGACCCTTCAGCTTGATATCTTAAAGGAGCTCTGCGTGATGTTGTCTGCCACTAGATGTGCCACTAGCAGCATCTCACACCACAACAGATGCAAGAGGCGCACACACACACACACATGCACTAACATGCACTAGCATGCATGCGCCATCAGACCAACTATGTAAACAAAGAACACAGGAGCTCAGGTTACAACACACACAGAGGGAGAGTGATGTCATTATCTGCTCAGGGGGCAGTTACTCTATATTTACATAGACGATAGCTGTTTGCTGCTATATTATATTAATGTATAACATATATTATACAGTATATGACCTTTAAGTAGGCTACCCACCTTACACCCTCCACCACTCACCATTTATTTTATTTTAAAAAATTTTATTCTAAAAATGTTTTGGGGAGTATTTTCCTGTCCAGTTGAGGGCTAAAGGGTAGATTGTGTTATTTATGCAATGCATCACATTTGGAGTAAGTCCCTAGATATTGTGATTAAATGCCTACAGTAAGTTATGACTTTGGCAACACAGCCCTTTTTCCCTCACATTCAGCTCTAAATCTGAAGAAATATTAGTTTATGATTGCAAGTAAATGTATAAATGTGTTTTTTTTAGATTACATTCACCAGACCCTCCCTTAAGATATCCCTTTCTATGTTTATAGTGAACTAACTCTTAGATGTATTTTATTAGCATTGTTAGCATTGTCTCGTTAGCCTGTTGTCAGCAAACTGTGTAACAGCATAATGCTAAAAGTAGTTTATAGTAGTGACCTAGCTACATTTGGCAACAGGCTAAGTGTGCCTTTTATGCTAATGTGTATGTGTGCGTGTGCAAAGAAGGCACCGCTCATAAACCGGTGTTGCTGAACAGCCTGGGCTGGTGGGCTTGGTGCCAGCAGCTCTGGGGAGAAGGATGGTGGGAAAGAGATGGGGGGGGGGGTATTCTCAGGGGAGCTCTGCCCTGCTAGGCTCTGCTGACACTGGGATGTTTTTCCACTCCAGCCGCTAATGAAATTGATCCAGGTTCCCTGGGTTTATATTCAATATTGCCACCCTCCGCCCTAGCAAGAGCCGAGCATCATGCAAAAAGGGGGGGTCCTAAACACAAGAGCAGCAATGTAGGAAATAAATACAGTATGGAGTCTCTCCATTGTCGGTTTGGGCTGTTTTCATCTTGGAAATAATGTAATAATACAGTAGATCCTTAACAGCTGCAGTATGGAAATAAGGTTAGGCGGTGTTCTCTAGTATTCTAGTATTTGTGATGATAACAAACCCATCCGTGTGTGTGTGTGTGTGTGTGCGTATACAGTAGGGCTATATGTATTTTGTCGTGCACGCCCGAGCCAAGCTGGCTCCTTCCTCAGTGTCAGGTGTCCTTGTGAGTTGGAGCCACTTGACAGGGAGATTTAATATCCAGCGCGCTGGGAGGGACACCAGCTATATCACACACACACACAGTCCTCCACCCTCATCCTGCTCCTCCCTTCCTCAGCCCCTCCCTTTGATGTGATCTCTACATCCCTCTGTCCAGCCTCTCCTTCTGTCGCTCTCCTATCCTCTCTCTGTGTGTGTGTGTGTAGTGCTGTCATTTAGTCTTCCTGCTGATTGCATTTGATCTGAATGGATTGTTTTTCATTTGGAGGTTATTGCCTCGTCCCACGTGTCCCATGCCTCCACCTCTGGTAGCCCCGCCCACACACACACACAGTACAGTACCGTGTGCTGAGGTGTGGTGCTGGCAGTTAGTGTGATCAGCGAGGCAACATGTCACTGGCCATGATAAACAGCGTGCTATGTATGTATTCATGCTCTAGTGTGTGTGTGTCTCGGACCCACCCAATGAAGTGGATCCTCTCAGAGGTCAGTCTGGGGCCGGCATGCACCAAACAATGCCATAAATACCAATAACTGTGCAAGCAGTTATGAGGGCAGTAAAATAGACAGGCTGTCTCCCCCCTCTCCCCTCTGACCATCTCATTTTGCCTGTGTTTACCCTGTGGCGGAGGAAAGGCCCAGGTTCACATAGAGGCATAATGCTTCTGCAAAGTCCTTCAAGGCAAGTCTCGCCACTCGTAGCTATCTTTGAAACACCCCGGGCAGTTATCTTCTGTAGCAGGATGGTACAGGGAGGTGGCATGTCTCCTCCATATATATGTATATGTATATATATATATACATATATATGTCTCTGGCTTCTGTCTACTGGGAAGGAAACCGTACATACATCTTGTATGACTCACTTCCTCTGAGCTGTAGATCCCACATTGGGGGGTTAGCCCCCCATTCTAAAAACAACAACCACAACAAAATGGGTGCTAGATTATTTAGGCAAGGAATTGGAAGATAATATTTTTTGTTTGTGTTTGTTTAATTGTAAATAAAAAGCCCTACTGTACAGTATATAGCGGCACAACCCCAAATTCCTACTTCAGCTCACTGATTATCCACATGACATATGAAGCGGGGTAAAGCACACATACCGCAACGCTGGTTAGCTAGTGGACAGCAAGTAGATAGCTGATGACTGTGCTATTTTACCAATCTTACTATACCTTTTAATCTTGTTTTTATTTTTTTTTGTGCACGTCGATGGTTTGTTTCAATCTATACGTTACAAAGGTGATTATTTACAACTGCAGGAATGCTACTACCAGCTTCCACAAGGTTTTCTTCATCAGACACAAATGGTTTTCCTCTCCTTTATCGCCTCTGTGGACCCCTGGTTTGAACCAGGTGTGCCCTGAGCATAGGGGCTTGTCTTCTTGCTCAGCGTAGCCGTCTGGGCTGATGTGGAACATAAAGGCATAATTAAGCATGCTTAAACGCCTCATAGCCTCCTTTGCTCTTCATCAAGTAGAATTAGTAATAGCATGCTAGTCAGCCACCAGATCCTCTCCGGCACGCACGCCCAGAGATTCTCTGTGGACCAGCTGTATATTTCCCCATAAACCTGTCTGGCACTGTACTCCTGCCCGCTAGTGCGCTATATCTCACAGACAGTGGCATTGATCGCACGCTAGCCGAGACAGGACTCAGGAGGCAGGGGAGATATTAAAAACCTGCAGACGCTTCCTTGCCGTATGATATTGACCAGGCCATTTTGTATTCAGGAGGGGGGGGGGGCAGTGGCTGGAAGTGGGGGATAATCAGGAAAGTGTATTAAAGCGGCCTGATTCAGACAACAAGGCGCTCCCCACCCCTTTAGCAGCTGTGTGTGTAAAAAGTGAATAAATGCTTTGATTCTGCTCAAAAGTCTTCCTAGTACTATAAAGTATTACTCGTACGGTGCAGATGTCTACGGTGGACATGGGCATGCTAGCTCTGCCTTTTACGGCCGCTGTGTTTATTAACTTTCTAATCCTGTGTGGATTATGGCCCTGGCCGGAGACAAAGCCGTCTTTCAAGTCGGAAGATGATTAGAAGATGAAAAGCCATCGACCGCGGGCGTCGACCGGTGGACGGGGCTTTTCTCGGCGCGTTGCGTTCAGGCGGTCATGTGAAGTGAGAGTGCTGAGGCGATATGAATAATGGCTCAAGGACAGGCGGCATTGATTCATCGACGGGGGAAGTGGAGCGGGTCAGAGACAGCTGCTGAGCGTCACACACCCCCCACACATTCCTTCTCCTCTCACCTCCTCTCCCCTTCTCCTCCTTTCATTCGTATTCTTCTCTCCTCCCTCTCTCTCCAATGGTGCAATTCTCTCCCCAAATGTCTCTAATGCAGTGCTTCACAACGACCACACAACACAGACACTGGCCATTGTGGCCCTGCTAAACATGTACATCTTGTCACTGTGAAATAGCGTAAACATAGATAAAGCCCATACGAATACATACGTTACACAGGTTACATGCTGAACTGTATGTTGAACGCGTGTGTGTGTGTGTGTGTGTGTGCGTGCGTGCGTGTACGTGCGTGCGCGTGACAGACACGCCACCAGCTGTGTGAGTGTGACCTTGCAGGTGTGTGACAGCTGAGTGACAGATGGTGCACGCACGTGGCTAACGGCACTGTGAGAACAACACAGAGCCGTTATGGACGTAGGTGGGTAATAGTGTCGTGGCGCTGCCTGTGTTTACTCCTCAGATCTGCCACCGCCCCCCATCCCACCTCCAGCGGTGCTCAAGTCTCCGACACACCCTTCCAAGGGTGCCCTGGTGTCCCCCAAGGCGAGCGAGGCCAGGGATAAGAGAGGGGGCTCAGGGGGCTACCGGCCTCGGGAGGGCTCGGACCCCAGGACCAGCTCCTCTGAACGCAGAGAGGCCCAGGAGAGGCAGAAGGCTGGAGGCAAAGGGATTAAACATGAGGGCATCAACAAGGTCCGCCAGAACCCAGGTATGACACCCGATGCAACATGAATGAGTTCATCACTGTCATAGAGACCATATATGGACCCTTAGAACCTCTTAGGGATCAGGACCGCAGATTACATTTCCACCTGGAAAACATGCCTGATTGTTTTTACTTTGGCCCTAAAGTAAGGACATGCTTGATAGTTTATCAAATGAAATACTTTGTGGTGATGTTAAATTGCATTAGTGTGTATATGACATTAGTGTGTTTACAGCTATATACTGCAAACACACTTTTTGTCTAATTCAGTGAATATCTCTTCACGGTCTGCTAGCTGTCTGTTCTGTGTGAGCGCTGAATAAAATAAGATGGTGTTTCTACACAGCCCTGGCCCTGTAACAAGCAAAATGGTGCAGACGCACCACACAACACTATCTTAGCCTTGGCAATGTGCGTTGAATGTGTGGAGGGAGGAGCTTATGAGGGAATTAAAGAATGAGAGTATATGATTGTGTTAACTAAACGGTATGTCATATAGTCATAGCAACATCAATACGCTGACTATACATCTGGGTTTGTTGAACTGCAGCTCTTGCCTAAAGGTCTTTTACCTTACCAATATGGCTGTCGAGCGGCTGTACAGCTCTTGCCTATAAGGACTTTGCCCTTAACAATATGGCTGCCGAGCGGCTGTACAGCTTTTGCCTAAAGGACTTTGACCTTACCAATATGGCTACCGAGCGGCTGTACAGCTCTTGCCTATAAGGACTTGGACCTTACCAATATGGCTACGGAGCGGCTTTGCAGCTCCTGCCTATAAGGACTTGGACCTTACCAATATGGCTACGGAGCGGCTTTGCAGCTCCTGCCTATAAGGACTTTGCTATTTCCCCCAGGTTCAGAAGACATTGTGCCCTATAGCCGGCCACAGTTCCCCACTGTCAATAGTCCCCGGGACCCAAGCTCCTCTAGCTCCACGTCCTCACGGGGCTCGGGGGGGCGGCGGAGAGGCTCAGGGGGCCGGAGGAACCCCACAGACATGGCCCTCAACACCACAGGGGCCTTTCAACCAGGGGATGAAGACCTCCAGGTACAGGCCAATGTACTGTATCATTTGATGCACAGCTGTGTGTGACCAGTGAATTCACTATACTATTTGTGTTTCTTTTTCTGCCTAGATGGTGGAAAGCTGAAGAATAGACGGGATAACCTGTCCGTAAATTTCCAAGAACGGGGCAACATTGTTTCTCTTTCACTTTTAAATATCTCAGTATTTCACCATCATTTTGGCTGACTTCTTACTGTGCATCACTAGTGTTTCTTTACATCTGGAAAACCAACCAATTGTTGAATATATTTTTATTTAGTTTTCTTTTTTCCATAACTTGTCACTTTCTATGTCCTTTCATAAAAAAAGTAAATGTCTCCAAGGATAAGAGTGGCGCGTTCAAAGCAAAATACACAGTACTATATTTATGTTTTATTCCAATGCAATATGGAGTGAAATTGACCTCCATTGACATGACTTGGCTTGCCTTGACCGGAGCTACAGAGTGCCCATACACAGTCAAATGTTACTGTAACAAAATAGCTGCAAGCAGTGAGGGGTGGATTGTCCTGTAAATATACCTGTATACATGATGTCTTTTTGTTTTACCCATCCTGGTACCTCAAAATTTTTTTTTGCGAATCATAATTTTATTATGCCAGTAAATATAATTATTTTATCATTTCCATCCATGTTGTAAATTGCTATATTATTCATCCGCCCCGAGAAAAGTGCCACTTTGGGATTTTTTTGTTTTCTTTTTGTAATGCACTGTTATGTCCTGTGTTGTTTGTTTGTTATTTGTTTTACTTTGGTTTTAAAAGCACAATCACTAAACTTTATTTTAAACCATTCTATCTATTAACCTTTTTGTCTTACTGGAGGAAAACAGGTATGACAAAAGAGTCTAGTTAATCTTGATGATGATGATGATGATGATGATAATGATGATGATAATGATGACGATGATGTAGGTGAAGGCTTTTTACGTCCACTGTATTTGAAAGGAGACTCCTGTTGTTTTAAATATATCCCTCTCCAGTTCTGATTTCAGCTCAACTAATGGGTAACAGCAGTTAATGTGAGTCGTAGCTGCAATGTAAATATATTTTCCACATTGACCATAATTCCAGCTATTGCACATGAATCCAAATGGTTACGTTGTCTACTAATGCACTTATGGAATGTTACATACAGGAAAAAGGTAGTCACTTTTGGAATCTGGAGAGGTTGAGATTAGACAAGGAGTTTCTTAGCAAACGAAGGGGGACAGCACCTCTTCTACGGAGAATGGGTGCTGTTGTTAATTCATAGGACATCTGCAAACATTTGTTTCGTAAAGCAAAAAAAGTAAAAACAAAAAAAAGATGAATAAAAAAGTTCAAACTACATGTGTATTTTCTAGTCTGTTCATGGTTAGAATGTGAGCATCTCAATAGCTGTGACGCACTTTAGATAAAAGCCTTCTTTCTGTGATCATGAATGAATGATTTAATGAACATTAGTCCGCCCAATTCATTAAACCAAAGATATGCATCACATTGTTGTGATTTAGGAGACAAATGTATTACCAGTCCTTGTGCATTGTACACGATAAAGGATAATAAAAGGCGCAGATAGAAAATAATTTACTCATAAAAGTAATAATTTATATATAATAATAAATTATACTGACATTAAGTTACTTTTATTGACACGTTTATCATAGCTATAATGGTAAAGCATTGCCATCATAAAGCTCAATGTCAGTGCATCTATTGCATTTTAATTTGAAATCCATTTAAGACAGACTTGCCTGAAAAGCCAATGTAGCTCCTAGTGTAATCTCCACACCCTATCCATAGGGAACTATCAATATCCTTGTCTAAAAAGCATTCTCCATTCTCTACGGTGTATTGAAGTATATTACGCAATGCCAATTCCATTAGCGTGCTCCATTATTCACAATACCAGCATCCCATGTCATTCAAGGCTTTTCAGCCATTGAGAGAAAGCTAAAACCAATGATGAAGGGATTATATCTAATTTGACAGGCCTAGATTGCTGCCAATTAGGCGTAAGGATGTTTTGATGAGGTTACATAAGATTGTGTATACATACAGTACAGCGATGTTGTGTTCACACCTCACCACAGTGGAGCAAAGCAAAACCTCCATAAAATCCAAAGATGACCATATCGTCAGATCGGAGACAGATCCAGAACCAGGGACAGATCTTAATTGGAGAACGAAATGCATTTGTTCCATCGTATTGCATTTTACCTGCCTATACTGCATGTTCTCATAGAGGCAATAATCTGACCATCGGGAGCCTTTTATGTCAAGCTCTCTATGTCTCCTTTAATCAAACAACGTGATGGCGATAAGGAGATGACTTCTCCAAATACACTCCCTTCTGAGCCTCTTAGAATTGGAATGGAAGTTCTGTTTTCACAAGCTAATGACTAGACTGCTGCCCACCTTGGACCCTAGAGACCACTTCAGCAAGTCCAAATCTGTTCCTATCACAAGAATGTGTGATGCCTTCATTTCTACTGTAAACTGACTTGTGGGAAATTAGTTTTATTATTTATATTAACTGTAGAGCTAGGCGGTCATTTGGTCAAATACATTTGAATACATATAGTTATAACAGATAGTAGCCTATTGTTTAGCTTTTTTTTCCCTCCTAAAATCAAGACTTAGAATCCCAAAATCACATTATGTGTCAAGTAAGTTTGCCCATACAGGGAATGTATGGTGTACATGTAGTTTATGCATAAACATCAGGAATCAAACATAATTGAATCACAGTCCTCACATGGAAATACTTTAACACCGGTTAACAATGTTTTGCTGTGGTGTTAGCAAAACATTTTTGAAGCGCTTTATGTAGGCTAATTACTGTCTTTGTGAATCCCCTCCCCCTCCCAGGTGTTCTCTAATAAGCACCTCTCTGAATAAGAACACATTTGGAACAGGAGAGAGCCTCCCCCGTACCTCTCCATCCATCATTCTAATGAGAGAAGGTTGTCCAGGCCTCACTATGAGATCCAGCGTGATTAAGGATTCAGCATTAGGTGGATACACAGCCTGCCAGGGATGGTTAACCCCATAATGGCATGACTATGGAGGATGTGGAGCTCGAGGCTGGATGGCCTGTGGTGTGGCTCCAGGTCCTTTAACAGTTGTTCTACCTGTCCGCTATGCCATATGTGCAAAATATAGAATAGGTTCGTTTTTGTTAACCCACACAATTAATATTGCATAACAAAACCTCACTGAAATTATTAGTATTACGAGACTTACTATCTGCTCACACTGCCGTTTAAACCAACATGAAACTATCAAATAGACAACACAATTCATTAAAACATGCCTGTCTACAGAATATTGTTAATTAAACCATCTATCAAGCTTACTGTAATATGTCCATGGAGGTTGTGACTGGGAATACCCACTTCCCCCGTCTTCTGTACTCTGTTTTGTCTCAATAGGAGACAGATATAACTTTCAGGGACACATTTCTCCAAAATGCACTCCCACATATCTGATGTACATGACATATACAATAATTGTTCCTGTCTTCCTGAAACATGCCATGTGTATAATTACACAATATACAAATAGATTAAAGTATTTCCCAGTATCCAGAATACATAATTCTAACTATGTTTACTTTTTAAAATACTTTCCGGCTGCAACAAACTCATTTATTTTGTGTGCATTCAGATCCAGTTGTGGTTGGACAAACTGCCTCATTAACCTCCCTCTCAAACTAGGAGGTAATTACGTGAACAGCTGTGGACTGTCTGACAACTCATCTTGCTGCTGCTACCCTTGGCATCACAGGTGCACACTGTTTAGACAGCTTACCAGCAACCTCTCCACAGCCATTTACATTGCAGCTGCAGGTCAAACAACACCTCTTCAGACAATCAACCAAAACTCATTTGAAACTATTCACATATTTGATGAGCTGGTTTAGAAGATTGTCCTAGACGCACCATATCCATTCCCCCCACACACACACACACACCACATAACCACCACCCAAAATAATTGTTAAACACTTGAGCTTGTTTTATCTTCAATAACATAAACCAAGATTGTGAAAGATAGTTCCCTGCCTTTAATGAGATAGAAGTAGTGGCGACAAGCCAAATGGCATTTGCTTTATTATTATTAATGTAACGGGCAAGTAATCTGAGTGATTTGTACATCCAGTCACTTAGCCAGTCATTCTAACCATGCTTATTTAATGCCATCGGGGTCTGCACAATTAACCCAGAGGAATAGCCTAAGTATCCTGTTCCTCAGCATTTTATCTTAATATCTGTAGTCTGACATCATCACCACCCACCGTCCTTTTAACAGACCGAAGTAGTGAAATCAATACACTTATATTAATTCATAATGTTTCAATCCTAAACCTTTATATTCACAAACCCGAAATCAGAATTGTAAAGCAAACTAAAATTTGGAAGATATTTGAAATGTATTTCAAGTGAGTAAATCTGCAATTTACTTGCCCAGGATTCAAATTAATTAGAATCAAACACCATTAAAAGAGAGGCTTCACAATTAGCTAAGGTGTTAGCAATGTTGCTAATGACAGCATTAAAATAATTGTTGAATCTGTGACTCTGGGTCAAGGTCATGTGTCAAGTGTAAACATGAAATCTGGCTATTGAAAGCAACATGTTTTTATAACAATGTAGCCAAACACGCTCTGCGAGACCTTGACACATTCAATCGCCGGGGATAACCTCCACCATGATAGACAAAACCCTTGCTGTTCAGCGAGGGGCACATAATAGCGCTAAATTGGAGTGTGTTCTTAGGCAAATGACCTATAGCGAGTGACGATGATTTGACTGGCGGTTGTTGTGCAGGCATTAATTAATGGATGGGTCTGGATGGGTGGTGTTACCGGTTGCAAGGAGGGAGGAACTGTGGTGGTGCATGTCATATAGGCTCTGCTTCTATTATGTCTCTCTCTCTCTCTCTTCTGCTGACAGGTTGTTGACTGACTGAAAGGGGGAGATGCGACTTTGGTTCGCTCTGTGTGGCCTTGGGTGTGTTATTCTGCTCACAGGAGAAGGCTGCTCTGCTTATGTTGCCATTTTCAGCTGTTGTTTCACTGCGCAGCAATACATCTCTTTTACTGAGGCGGCCTACTTCATTGCTACGGCAACACACTTCCTTCTTCATTTATCCTGGGTTCATTTGACGCATTTGTACCTTACCAAGGGAAGGTAGCATGGTGCAGGTGTGTGATTGTGAACGGCAGGCTGCCATCGTGTCAATGGCTTAAGGACTCGTGTTAATGGTCTGCAGTGTATTTCCAGACAATGTACAGAGCTTGTTTTATCGATTATTGTTTTTCTCCGCCTCAAAAAAGACTAATGAGCAGCAAGAATTCCACTAGAAAGGTTAATACAATATTGAAATGTCATGAGATTAATGAGTGTTTCTAGTCCTCCTGTGGTCCTACAGAGGGTGACAAATGTCTTGCCCTTTTCACTTCATACCTCGCTTTGTGATCGCTTTCTCTCATGTACTCTTCATCTCTGTTCCTCCGCTCTCTCTCTCTCTCTCTCTGTGTCATCCTCGTTCTCCCCCAGTAAGCCAGGCCTTGTCCAGCGGAAGAGACGGTGCTGCTCATATGTCATGTGAGGTTGTCAGTGGACGCACAACGCTGATCTGTCTTCATTAGGAGGTGATGAGATTTTAACACCAGGAATTTGCCTTCTGTGGGTAACAGGAGCGCTTCCTTATGCTTCAGACCATCACATGCCTTATTGTTCCTCTCAGATTGTAACCACGGAGATGTTGTCTACAGACAAGCTCTTCTTTTGTTGGTGGTGGTCTCTTTAGTGCGTTGATTTAACTAACCACGTCAATGGTATGGCACGCTTTAATAGCTCTTTGCAAAGCTATGAAGTTGTGTGGTTTACAAGACATGACATCCCATATGAGCAGCAAACATAAAACATTGGTTTTAGACTTGGACATTTTTTTAGTTTTTTAAGGTGTTTTATACGATATTTTACATATTTATCCAGCAGCAAACAACTACTTTATATTTAAAGATATCGTGGAGTAATGACACTCCCTCTGAGTAACATGCCGAGTTAGTGGATGCTAGTGCATGTTAGAGCATGTGTGCGTGTGTGTGTGTGTGTGTGTGTGTGTTTGATCATGGAACATACAGTACATTTCAGTTTGCGATGCTAGTGTGCCACCTAGTGGCAGAACATCATATAGAGTGGCTTCAATGAAACCTTTTGACTCTTGTGTTAGTGCAGGGCCATTCTGTGGTGTCCAGGTTTTAATCACCTCTGCATTATTGCAGTGATTTCCCGTCTCACTGTGTATTTAAACTCATTATAAAAGATAAACTCTTCGTCAGAAGGAAAAGGATGGGGGCAGATCTCCCTCGGACATTTTCCTGGCAACTCCGTTCCTCTGTTACCACACTTTACACGACGGCTTGTGAGAAAAAGGAAATTACCTCTTTTGTCATCTCATATATCACTGGTGGGGGTGCTCATCAGGCTCTATTCACTGAGCGTCAACAATAATGAATGCATGCAACCTGCATGTGAGAGCTCCTCCATATCGGGCTCACTTTTACACATTAGACAATTAGCGCACCACTACTTTACACACACAGTCACTGCCGCTATTGTTCTCAGAAGCATGTATTTTCTGTCTTGGAACTAGCTGCAAGATGGACAGTAGGGAATTGAGAGACTGCTTGCTATGGGGGCTGTTCCGTAGCCATGCCTCAGTGCAGTAATTGCATCGATGAGAACCTGTGCGGACCTGCTTGCCTTTAGGTGGACCATTACAGCAGCGTGTCAATAGATGTGGCTGGTCAAACAGTAGGTCTCCCAGTATCATGTGATCTCTTCCTGCCTGCAAGGCAAAGGTTCACACAATTACAGGAATGCCAATTTGTCTTGGTCCATAATAGTGGATTTCATGTCGTGGTATATGAGCTTTCATATGGTTAGATTAAAGCAGCTAGACTTACCATTGTATTTGACTGATGGGGGAGGTGCACAGGTGCACAGGCTTTCTCTCCCAGCTACTTTTGGTTGGAATCATTGAAAGTTGTTGGATGCAGCATTCCCATAGTCCAACTTGTGCCCGACAGCTACCATCTCAAGGTCCTTACTTGCCAGACATCTACTGTTCAGGCAAAGACCAAATCACTTTAGGATCCCACATGGGGAACAGTTTGCCCCAATCATGTCTGGCAATTCCGGAAGTCCTGAATTTAACATGAAGGCATAGAATTCTTCCCCAGCAATATCAAGCCTGCCACATCTGACAATATGAATATTGAATATACCATAATCTTTCGTCTGGACAGAATATGACTTGGTATTCCTGTTACATCATGGTGTGTGCTTTTATGATTAAGATCACTGAGTAAAATACTGTACAAAACCAGAGATTAGCCTATCTTCAGTTTTAATGAAATGCTACTGTTGGGTTGGCTACACTGAAATACTTGGTAATTATATTTCAATGTGTTTTTAATGCCATGTTCTTTGATTCAAATATAAAACTTCAAGGCATTCAAAAGTTAGTGTTAGCCCAACGTTTTTCAAGTACTGAATGGCCAAAGGTACACATAGCATGATGCTTTTGTAAATAATTTGCACTAATAACTCAACATTACTGACCATTTGGAGGTTTGCCCTGTCCCTCAGATAGACTCAATGAACAAAGAACCCACTGGCTGTGATGCCAAGTTCATATACATTAATGTCATACTATCTCCACTCCTCAGTATACTAGATCTCTGGCGTGCTTTAATGCTATGCAGGTTACTCCAGCCATGCGATTTGTGCAGCAAGCAGAAACAATCAAATCAAAGAGCACTTCTGACGCAGCATTAAGTAGCAAAACATGCTAAGTGTAGTGGGACAGTCAGTTCTCATTGTGTAGTGCTGTCTTGTTAAAAGTTAGCCTGAACAAGCTGAAGAGACTCACTGTTTACAGCTACAAAGGCTTTATTGTTCAGTTATAGACAGTGAAGCATTAGCTACAATAGTCTTAATGTTATTCCTTAATCTCTTTAAAGTATGTCCTTGTGATAAGTAATTTCATCATCTACCATGCTAATGTTGATTATCTTCAATTTTATTAGATTTGCACAGGGAGAACATGATAAATGCAAAGATCATTATCCCATGCATACAGTAACATGCATACTGTGGGCCAGTTACAGTAGGACTTTCAGGACATGGCATCAAAGAAAATCAGTTTAATAAAAAGGGACAAATCACATTTAAAATCTTTTTTGTCACAAGTTGTGTTTTTCCAATTTGTGTTTGTAATTAGGGTGTGCAGCAGCCAGACATCCACAGGATAATCTGGCCTTTTCTGTATTAGATGGGAGGTGGACCGTGAAAGTAATTGGTGAGTGTAGCACAAATTGGATCTAAGCGTGATGTGGTTTTTATTCCTCTGAGGCAATATTTGCAAAGCGATTAGAACAATGCTGCATCTGCATATTTTAAAAACGCTTTGTTACATGCCTGTAACATTTATGGCCAAACGTTTAACAGGGCTAGTAATCAATCCCAAGGTGCAGAGAAGGTATTACATGAGGCTTACCATAAATGTGTGTACATCTGGGGATGTTGGTTTTATAAAGCCTCGGCTGTGTTAAACAGTGAATAAATAAATAATGGAAATAATATCGAAATGGTTTTCATCACTCAACTGTTTCCAAACATTTCTTATTAGAATTCCTGCTAGCATGCTTCAGTCTAAACTAAATCAACCACAAAAAATATGTATTGCCGACCTCTTTTACAAGTCCCACAGAGAGTTAAAACATTAGGCCTTCAATTGTAAACTAGGGCAAACTGTACCAAATGTTTTACCAAACATTGTCTGAGTCAGACACTTCCAAATAACATGATTAGACTAATTCATTAGTCTGTAACTCAATTGGGTAATGAGATTCTGAGCTCCCCGAGCAGTAACCACTAGGGGTTCCATAAGCCAGCAAAACCACACTGGTGTGACCGGAGCATAAAACGCACAGAGATTGGATATATCTGCAGTCTACAGACGCTTCCAGCTGATAAATGGGGTTTTATCACTTGGGCAGGATCCTGGCTGAATACTGAATAGGCCTATTGTGTGGCAGGAGAGCTATTCTATTTGGAAGAGGTTTCACTCATACGCAGGTATGTGAAAGATGTTTGGGCAGTTCCAAAACAAGAATTGCTCTTTTTACTGATTGTTGAGAGAAGCTAGAAGTCTGGGCATTTTATTGTTAGCAATGGCTAATGTACAGTACTTGCTAGCAACTACTGTATGCCTGCACTTACTAGCGCAAAATACATATTAGCCCCGCAGGAGGGGGTTGTGAGTCTTGCGCCCTGGCTGGTGTGGTGGCCAAAGTTGGTACTGCAGCCAAATACTGAAAAGCCCATTGATGGCTCATATAAAATACAGTATACATCTAAACAATTATTGTAACTATTCAATTAACATGGTAGAAATGTTGAAATTGTATGCACATAGATAATGGTTGTGAAGAAGAGGACAAACTCAGTGTGCTCACATTCAGTAATTGTTCATCCTGAAGTCTCATGACATGTCCATATCGAAGTATGGCTGTTCTTATTGGGAACTAGCAGGGTTCCTCCCATATCACCCGGGCTGCTTGTGGTAGTAATTGACCATCAATTAGCTAATACAGCATGTGACCTCCACTATGGCATTACCAATGATATACATATAATTATATAATTACAGAGCGGGGTAGGGGTTTATATTGTCAGATTAAAATTGTACATTTAAATTGTACAAAATATATTAAGTATTAAGTATATTTGTTTATACATTCATATACTGTATATACGTATTCATGTACATGTAAAAATAGAAACAGAAAGTGTATATTTTTTTCTGCAAAGTAAAGCTTTTCATTTGTGTATGGACCGGCATATGTTTGTGTGTGTGTGTGTTTGCATAATTATTTACATAGTTGACATATGCCACACATGCACCAAACATTAGCATGTATGGAGAAGGAAATAGGGCAGAGCAAAAGACAATCCACTTGCGAGTCATGAAGCAGAAACATCTTTCAGTGACGTTGTCTCCTGGACTGCCAGGTTCCATAAGAGTAACACAGCGAAGAGCATTATAATAGCCTTTAGTCTCATGTGGTCCCAGTCCCCTGTGTTAATTGTGTAGATTATGGAAGAGGGGCCGTGGAACTATTTGATGAGGGCTATGTTTGGATGCCTCCGCCCATTGTAAGACCCAGTGGAGAATCATTTATCACAAGAGAAGCAGCTGGGGCCTTTTCATTCCAACAGAGGGTGAAAACAGCAATGTCTTTTCCAAAATCTCTCTCACAGCTCCCATGTCCCTCCCTCCATCTCTCCAGTTCCCCCACATCCTCTCCCTGATCCTTTAAACATGCCTCCATCTTCCCATGTTCATTTGCTGCTTCACTGACACGCGTCATTGGGGGGAGTCATTTCTAATAACCCTGCCAGCTCTGCGGGTGCCTTTGAGTCATGCACAGAGATGTCATTCAAATGATGAAGCATAATGGTGACAATGATGCATTTCCAAAGCCCTCGCTTCTTCGTGACATGAGTGCGCTTTGTTCCTGCAGTCATCCGACACCCCCTCCCGCACCGCACGCACTCCCCCAAGATAGGATCCCTGCATCATCTCATCTTGTTTTACAGGTGAATCCTTTCATTTCACTGAGCTTAGGGATCTCAGCTTGTCACACCCTGTTCCTCATTATTATAATTATCTTTTCTCTTTCATAGGATTTGCAAGAATGTTTAAGTAGTGTTTATTTTATCACTAATTCCGTTGTCCTGGTCGGAGTCAAGGGTAAGTAATTATTATTCATTCTTCCGGGACGTCAGGAATGATATGCTGGTGACATTTCCTATCTGGTGTCTTCTTGTACAAAATCTAAGGATTTCCATTGAACTCCAACATCTCTTGCTGCAATGTGTATCCAATCTCAACATCTTAGAATGGAACCAGAGTTTCTCCCTTCCTTACTAATGGAGTTAGTATAGGAATCAGATACTGTACAATATTGTATTTTATATATAATACGGTTCTCACGTCACTGTGGAATCATCTGAACAAGTTAATTTACAGTAACTAAAGTAATAAATTGTGTGTATATTGTGACGTCCCTGCATATAAATGTGTACTAATTGTCGAGAGTCACGATCCAACATGGAAACTTTGAAGAGTGCGATTGGCTGGATGTCTCATATTTCCGTGTTTACTTTGCAGCTTGTGAGAATGGCCTAGGGTGGACAGATCCCGTGGAGGCGCCCTGGATTTAAAGAAGCACAAAGCAGATGTCATGGTATAAAGACAATTATCAGTCATCTGCACCATCTGCTGTGCTCCCTGACTGAATATACCTGAAGTACTACAGTGGACCAGGGTCAATGTCCTTAAAATGACGTGATCGCAGGAATATGCTTATTATTGAGATAGATGGGTCAGCACTGCTAAAAACAAACAAGCTGCTACTGTATGTTAACGTAAGTCATTGATTACCATGGCATAGCCGTATCTCATAGCAACACCTAGCGTATCAGGGCAGAGTCATGTGTGATAGTAACTGTAGGGCGTTTATAGTTCAGTAATGCAGATAATTGACAGCCAGTGCATGAGAAGACTTGCACCTTTCGCTACATGCCATCGGTGAATGAATGCGGCGAGTAGGTTTGAAAAATTCTATATAAATGCAGCCCATTCACCAACCATTTACCCTGCTTATGTTTGTTTGTTTGTTTGTTTGTTTGTTTGTTTGTTTGTTTGAGAGAGAGAGAGAGAGAGATAGAGAGAGCAGGGAAGATAAGGTAGAAGGTGGAGTATAACCACAGCCTATGGTGATATGTGGGTCAACCCATAGCTTGCAGGTCAAACAGTGACAAAGCAGCATTCTGGCTGTGCTATACATATCTACAGAAACACTGATTAGCATGCCATAGGCTAGGCTGTGCTTTCTAGTCTATAACTTACCTTGAGGTCAGAGAGGTGGGCGCCAGATTGTGAAGGGCTTTGCAGGAGAATTTAAGAGTTCAGATGCAAAAGTCAATCTAACGACTTTTGTTTTTAATGTGAAATCTAATTAATTTGTTAATTATTTTGGAAAATATTACTTTTTATTCAGTGACAAAACAACAGTTTCACTGCTAACTGCTCATTTATTGTCCAATGGACTGTGTAACACTCCACTCTTCAATTGTCCTGAAGTGAATCCAGTATTGAGCTGGGAGCCGGTGATTCTGACTGGTTTTTGACGTGAGGAATCTGGATAATTTGGAGTCGTGGGTTGGTGAATGTGGTGGGGGAGGAGGAGGAGTGTTGCAGTAGTACAGACGAAGGCATGGATAGGGATTTCTGAGAGAGGGGGCATACTGGCAACACCAGTGCCGATTGACTCATAACGGTTGGTGTGTGTTGTTGACACACATGCACACACAATTGACAGTCAAAATATATTTGTATTGTCCTTGTAGTTTCTACTATTCACGTGAATGTTTTGTTCTGTTCAATCCATGAGGAACTTCTTGTGAAGGTTCACTTCTTCAGTGGTGTGTGAAAGCACCGGGTATTTTAAAGCATGCTTACTTCTGAGAAAAATACTTTTTTAAAAATCTTTTTTCTATTTTTTTTTTTTGCAATTTCCTCACCATTTCCTCTAATAGGAAACAAAAGCCAGCCTTGGCAAACCACATAATGCTCTTCACAGTTCATAATATTTTCTTAATAGACAACCACACAAAACATGCAGTCAAATTCAGTGACACCCTTACAAAACAGATTTGTCTGTATTAAATATTTGCAATTGTATGCTTGGCATTACATCTAGCAACCAAAAATCACAGCATTTAAACGGTAAACTATAATGCTAAATGGATTCATTCCACTGTTTTTGCATTGGTGCAACAGAATCTTTAATTGATGATACTCCCAAATACATTATATATGTCCAAAACACTCCTACACACTGTTGTACTAGCCGGTAATTAAAGGGAGGCAGTGATGGTTTTGGGGTGTCTCCCATTGTGTTCATTAACACACATCATTAATCAAGGGGAGGGAGGGGGTTCCATTAAGCAGGTCACTCAGGACCTTGCTAAACAATTAGGCCTTGATTAAGAGATTGCTCATCAGGCCTCCAGTCCCTCCCATGTAGACAGACAATGGCACACGAAACAGGAATACCTTTGTATAGAGTGCTGTGCACACACACACACACACACATGCACCCCCCACCCCATCCCCCCTTTCCACACACCGACAATAACACCGTGTCAATAACAAACAACCACTGACATTCATGCAAATTCAACCATCTCGGCACAATTAGCATGTACCATAATGCTCACATAGTGTAGTGTACATGCAGGTCATGATGCTATCAAAGTTAGTTGTTTCAACTGACTTTGTAGATACTAGACATAGCAATCACTTTCTACCAATAGTTGTATTGCATTTGTGGATGAAATCTCATATTTTCCTTTTTATGTAAAGATCTATCTATCTATCTATCTATAGAATATATATATATATATATATATATATATATATACACAGTATATATCTAATCTCTAAATGTACTCATGTTAACCTTAATATAAACCTTTAATCTAAACCTTTAGAATGTCTTTGCAATAAGAAGTATTTGTATAAGTGTGTCACATGGCCTCAGTTCTCAATTGTTGAGATTTATTTATTTATGGGAATACTTCCCAGTAACCTTAGCATCATATGAAACTAATGAGAACAAATATGCTTTTATTATACAAATGCCCTCAGTCTTAGCAATGTTAGGCTTCCACTGTATATTTTCTCTAATCAACACATCACAAGCTATTGATTGGTTCCAATCCAGAAATGAAATCACATCTGGGGCCAAGTTTAAGGAGTATTTTGAAGGACACTATCTGAACATTGTTAATTTATCAAAACAAATGTCAGAGTATAAAAATACTCACACATTAGGCAAATGTAAAAATGAATCAGTCCGACAACACAATTGACCACATGACACCACTGGAAAAGTAGGGGACCTTTAAAAAGCATAGACCCTTAAACCTTTTGCACTAATTGTACCCTTATTCCCTATCTGTAACTATTTCTAAATTCAGACGTTTGGCGTTAGCACCATGTTATCACTATAACAGTAACTTACTGTTGTAGTTATGTGGAAAGAGATGGTTGAACTACGGAAGGAAGAAAAACAACAATAGAGTTTAGCGTGTAACGGTGTCAAGCCAGTACAGTAAGTTATGTGAATCTCACTCTCTGACACCTCATGGATGCTGTGGCCATACACGCTAGAGCCCATTGGGTTTTAACTTACCTTGTTTAGTGTCTGCCCTCTACAAGGGGGAGGGGGTTCACATCACACATGTACACTGTAGCAATTCTACAAATAATTAAATACAGTCTTTAATACATTTCTAAGTAGTCTGTTTACAGTAAAGCAGCACAAGTTTGCTTCAAAGCATAGGAGAGAAAAATGTGAATGTGTTGATAGAAATGCACTTACTT
The DNA here is from genome assembly GCA_025399935.1 of Amblyopsis rosae. Classification (NCBI taxonomy): domain Eukaryota; kingdom Metazoa; phylum Chordata; class Actinopteri; order Percopsiformes; family Amblyopsidae; genus Amblyopsis; species Amblyopsis rosae. The sequence goes on along the minus strand of JAODTR010000005.1, from coordinate 1,048,687 downwards.
GGGCCATGAAACATGCACCATGTGTGTGAAGGGTCATTAACACATTTTACTGTGATACATGCATCATAAAAGTCTCCTTTTCATCACCGCAGCAAACTTTACATTGGGTTTGAAATGACACTATAATACATGCTCAAAGGAACTGATTACTGTAAAAGGGTAGACTGCCTTTATTGGCCAGAGGGAGCAGAGCAAAGAAAGATGTGTCCTCAGACCCCTTACAGCCCACTACACTAAACATTACATGCATTTGCGTGCGTCCTGTGTCCACATTGCATGCCTCCGATGCGTACTCAAACATCATTGCTTAATGTTTTATAAAAGTGTAGGTGCGTTGGTTTCAACAAAGTACAGCGCTGTATTGTGTAAAACGTAAATTCTGATCAGGTATCATGCTATATACCTGGCATACTATATACCACATACTGTAAAAACTAGGAATGACAATTTCGACACCCAAGATAAAAACTGTTAAGTACAGTTTAATTATATAGACTTAATCACATTACAGTCTCAAAGGGCTTTACAAACCCACATTTCACATGGAAATACATTATACCCCTTAAACTGCTCCTTCCCCATTGCAAGGAAAAACTTCCATAAAAACTCCATGGGGTAAAAAAGGGAAGAACCTGAGGGAGGAATCCATGTTTCCAGGATGGTTAGGTTGCAATGGATGTGCCAGAACAGATTCAACGTTTTTCTAAAACATAATCAAATGTAGGAGTTCCATTATTCAATGCAAAATCTCAGTACGCATTTTTGAAAAGTTATATTTTACTGGATTTATCCAAAACAAATAAATCCCAAACAGCATAACTAACAATCTTTATTGATGATTATCCAAATCTAAATGTTACGTGGCACAAGTTTTCAAATCGGGGAATATTCCTGTAAAAAACAGTATGTTAACCCAGTTAACTCAAGTTAACTTAGCCATATCACTGTTTAACAACACGGTATATCGTATAGTGTAAACCGAGAGATGTCAAGCTTTGGCTGCACATGACAACAGCATCGCTCGCCACATTAACCATTACTGGGCTCATAATTATCTCTGCTGCCTGAACGCATTGATTCAACTAGGACAGCCCAGTCAGCACGTTATCATCTCTGCTGGTTGACAACAAGCTCAATAGGTGCCACACTTTTTACAGACCAGTCCATATTCCCTGTCCACTAATATCACGTCTGCTTCCAAACGGGTGGAAATATTGCATGGCATCAAGAGTCATTCATCACACCAGGGCAATCAAGGTAATACATTGAGATAGATAAGGGTGGCGAGAGAGATAGAGAGATGAAATGCTAATTTCCGCCGCTTGTCTCAGCAGACGGTCTGGCCGGCTGACACCCGTGATGAATGGTGTTGCATTGGTTGTTTTGCCCTCTCACCTCCGCTCACTGTCAGCTGTCCAGAGGCCCAGACGAGCAGGACGAGGGACATCAGCAGACATATTGGATGTGCTTCTATAGATCAGCACACATTTACACAAGCATACACAGGTACAGTACATTAACGCACAATGCAATAGTGGGAGACAAGCAAAGCTAATATTCTGCTAATAATAGAATTAGCTAACACAGGTTTTTATACATAACTTTTATACAGGTATGTATCATAAAATTGCATACTATGTTATATAACGTTATACTATGTTGTTCATACCGTATTATAGTCTTGTTAATTTAGTAATAGTCATAAATGTTTTCATACATTTGACTAAACCAGCGTCAAACAGTATACACAATATAGACTTTAACATACTAGCAGATATTGTATGTATAAGTAAACATACTGTACATATATTAAACAGGTTATAATGATGTACTAGAGGAAACTAATTGTTTGTTTGCATCCATTTTGCTTTCTTCATATGGGAAAAGAACGCCAATGTGCACGTGCAAGTACACACACTTAACATTCAGAAAGGCCAACAGGCACACACGCATGCATCACAAGAAAACATGCACGCACACGCACACACGCACACACACACACACACACACACACACAGTTCAGACGCTTATGTTGCTGCAGTGTAATATGCAATTGCTGAGCCAGGCATATTTTGCCTATGCTGTTTTTTATTCTCTGATCCACACACACGCACATACCTTTCCTGGGGTTATGCAGAGACGTAAACGCCATCATTCTAAACTGAATATTGGTAAAGGAGCTGAGCAATGAAGGAAGTGGAACAACACACCTTGGCAAACAGTTGGAAATAAAAGATGAGGGGAAAGTTGCTTAGCCTGCAAACAGCAGAGCAGTCATTAGTCTCCCCCCACCCCTAGGTGTGAGCAGAGGCAGAGATGTGAAATAGGAAGCCCCGTCGCTGCCTGGCCTCTGCTGATGGGTTTGTTTAAAGGCTCGGGATTTATAGGAGAGCCTTTACCATATATATGAACTCCACTATGGCCATTTGCAAATAAACGTGTTTTCCAGCGCCACAAGAGCTCCCTGTAAATGTTTACGGGAGGGAGGAAGGGGGGGGGGGGGGTTTAGTGGGGATGATGGGGGGGGGGTCAGATCATCTCTTTTGTTTGAAGCGAGGAATGGAGCAAAACAGAGGGAACGATCATTAAGCGTATTGCCGCTTTCAACTGGGGTCGTATTTACCGTGTTCATGAGAAGAGTCCATATGAACTAACCTGACACGCCAGATGGTTTGTTAAACTGAACCCTCTGGGAAGCCGCCCAATGGACATTTTTAGGCATTTTCCACAAAACACTTGCCAGGTGATTGGATGAGTCATCTGTCTATCACCCTAACCACACCCATAACTGCCAGTTTGACCTGCCAATACAAGTGAAATGACTGATCCTTGCAGCGATGTCAAACTGGAGCTTTCTAGATCAGGATGGTATCACAAAGTTACATATGAATTCCCCCATTCGTATTCCTTCACATAGAGCACGCAATACTCGTTAACTAGTAACTCAGAAACAAATGTATGACTTTGTCAGCCATTTAGCGATCTGACAAGGCAGAATGCTTTCACATTAGTCTCAGCCAACTCCATTCTTTAACTCTACTGTATGTCACATACTGTAAGCAACGTGCCCTGAACATCTGATACATAGGTCCCTTTAAGCATTCCAGCGGGTTGAAGAAGTAGATTTTCATTGGCTGCATTGTAACTCAAGACTGTATAGGTAATTATGGCACAACACTAGTGCAGTGCTTAATATATTCATTTCAATATTTATGTTTATTTAAAGACTCACACCCATATAAGTTTACTTTTTGACAGTGGCGCAGGATATATTTTTTAGGTGGGGTCACAAAAGTGTGAGGAAAAATGTCTCAACTTTTAAGCCTGTACAACTATACTTGAGTTATTTCGCATAATTCATTTTTGTTAATTCTAATAATGTAATAATGGGAAAATCAAATATGATGCCAAAGTGAAATCTGTCTAATCTGGGACTTGAACCCGCTCCTCTGCGCAAAAGGCAAACTACATGTAATACTACAAGGTACACCACCAGACAGTATTGTAGACAGAACCAAAAAAGCAAGAGGAGATACCAACATAAACACACACAATACAGGACATCAAAGGGCCTACATGTTTGTCATTCATGTGAATTGTCAAGATCGTGCATTGAGACCAGTGGATGCTGTTTTAAGAGTTTCTTAAGTGAGAATCTGTGGTCGATTTATCAAGATGAAGTCTAGTTTACACTTTGCTACAACGATTTCATAGATGTGAGGTCCCGCTTACAGAACGGGACAGCCATGATACCCTGCCGGCTATCAAAGGCATATACAATTTTCCGCTGATAATACCGGTACCAGTGGTGTCATCCCTAGGTATTGCGCAATAGCCAAGAATATACATCTCAATGTAGATCTGTCCTCGCGTTCTTGCAAGACCAAGGACAATTGGTACCTCTCAAGAACACAAGTATAGTAGCATTCTTGGAATTGAGAAACAGCTATAGTTTACCCTGTCTCTCTCTCTCTCACCGTGACCCTCTTCTGGGTCATGGTGGTCCAAAAGGTCTAATTAGGTAGTTGTCTCCAATGCTCTTTTTAATTGGGTTGGGAGCATACAACCTTAATAATGTCCTTGCCAGTAACTATTGTACAGTAATTCTTAATTTGTGGTAAATGCAAGACCATGAAATAACACAGTCAAACATGCCTAATATCTTCAGATTTTGACAGTAGTATATCAGAATGACCTTGAACCACCGCAAAGTGGAACACTCATACATAATACAGTTTCTCCTTCAGCTGTACATCCCCTTAGTAAGTTTTCTGTGGGTTTTGTGTTAAAAGTGTTTCAAAGTAAGCTCCAATTCTCAGTGATTTAAGAGATTTGTGTTTGAAGCAGACCCAGTTGAAGGATCCAAGCATTGGTTTGACAGAAAATGCATTGCTGAGAAAGGAAGTCTATTTAGCAAAAGCTAAATAAGTCTCCAGCCTATACCCCTGGGTTCACACGGATGACAAACAAGACATTTGTCGCTTATGCACATCCCTGATGTTTGGTTGTATGCGGTTGCATTATTTATTGCAGCAATGTGTTACGTTGCCTTCACTCCCATAGTCACATCAATTAGTATTTACATAAAATAGACCACTAGTCTATCTTCACCCCACCTAGTTGACTTGCAGCAGATACATGTCTCTTGTCACTGTAAATCACCAACTCATTGAAAATGAATGGCAGCCATTGGTGATTTGCTTTGTCTTGCTGGTGTTTCGTCCTTGCAATGCACGATACCTATATAGGAATGCTGAAAGGGTGTGCCATACTGTGTTTAGGGCATATACATATCCTGCTTTTTTATTTTATTTATGTAACAAGCTACAACAGCTTTTACTTATCAAACAGTACAACTGCTTTTTAAAATATCAGTATATAACAGTTGGAACAACTGCAATACAAAATAATTGTATGATTGAACACACTGAAATGAACTACAAATAATAATTCCTCAATCAGATTTTAAGGCATTCATAATTTTTCAAAAATATTTTATTTCATAGTGATCCAGTTACAAGGAAAGAAAAGGACATGGATTTATCTTACAGGACACGGGAATGAGAAACTGTAAAATTGTATTTTGTTGATCCACAATTTTCTTCTTGAACAGGGACATGCAAGTGAATACAGAAGGCTTTTTACAGAAAGGAAATGGCAGAATGTAGAAAGGGCATTGGAGTGAGGCATCATCTCGCCTCCTGCTGTACAGGACATTACCCAACAACATTATTTTTATCCATTTTAAATCCTCTTTTATAGCAAAAAGGCATCACACAGATAGGCTACAAAGAACCAACAATATTGATTAATTAAAGGAACCTGGACAGAGGAAACTACTTTCATCCTACCAAATATAACTTATCTTGTTGCCTCGCCATTTAAAAAGCGAGCGTTTTCGCTCATGCCCTAAACATTTTCCCTCTTGTAGATTGACATGAAAGAAGCAGCGTGATGAACATGCAGGACAAGGAGGGGCAGTATTCTGGAGAACTACTGACTCAGCATTTCATGGTGCTGTGCGTCTTGGAGAGCCTGTATCATGTCAGCATGGCCAATACTAGTTAGCTCTGCACGCACAGCTAACTTCACAACAAAAAAAAGAAAGACATTTATATTCCACAAATCTTTATGCATATTTCACAATATACTTTTATTATCATTTTAATAAATACAAAACAACAACACTGGTGATTTAAAAGAAAACCATGAGTATTAAAGAGACACAATGATGCATTAGACATTAGAAATATCAATATTAATTTGGTATATTCTTTTACTGACATCTTGTCTTAATGTGGCTGGACCAGCACATAAAACTTGGAATAAAAACCAATAACCAAAAGAAGACGACAGTACTGGACATGTACAGGGAAACCTTTCAGCGATGAAACTGGAACGGCATAAAGTGGAGATGAACTGTATATGGATATATACACATATATACACACACATGAACACCACCAGAATGTAAAATAACCTGAGATACTCGTTGCACCTCATTTCCAGTACACTGGCCTCTGCGTGGATGATACCAAATGCTAATGGGATAAAGACAACAGTTAACGACAGCATATGACACCCTTAGTTTACACTCTCTATAAACATTAGTACAAAAAAGACAAAAATAAAAACAAACCGTTGAACCGTCGTTGAACCATAAAACATCCTGAACGTTAATATTGAAAAACATTAATATAAGCAGCGTTTCGGAGTCCATAAAAGGCATACAAATAAAAAATTTAAATAATAACCCCTCCCTCCCAAATCTAAAAAAAACTAACATAAAACAACATTGTCTGACAAGATACAAATTTCAATCAGAGGCTGAGAAGTTCTCTGTGGCAGAGGGAACGTGAACATGCATTGGTCATTGCAGACAGTAAGCGGCCTGCTGCAGACTGTGGCTTTAGAGACAGGCAGTGCGACCTGCTAGTTCATTTACAAGGCTTATCTCCGTCAGGACAGCACCTAACACTGACACTGCCAAGCTACTGACACAACACTGTGCTAATCATAGTATCCTGGCAACTGAGGAACCATACTTCAGAGTAACAGCTGTTTCATTAGATCAGATAATATGCAGGACTACATTTGGGCCAAGCATTGTTGTTCTCTTTCAAATGTCACTGGCTATCTCGCTCGGAGAGGTTATGTCATATTGTGTAATGTTTCTCTTGATAATAATATAGTGTGTGTGAAAAACAGTATGAAAAACACACAAAAAAGTGCTCTTATTAAGAAAGAAAACAAAATTGAAACTGGACAGAACTGAACACAGGTAAAACTCAAAGGACAAATGTAAACTAAGTTGATTATTCCTTTTTTCCATTTGACTGATTGTATAATCAGCATGTGGCACATATACAGCAGCCTGACAAATATGCCAACACACTGTGGTGTTAGATTATTTAATAGTGCTACTTTTATAATAACTTCACTATTGTAGCCATGATAAGTGTTATAATGAAACAAAATAATTTCTCCCTCTCACCCTTTTAGTTTGTGTTTCACTGTCAGCTGCAGCTAATTTAGTTAATTTAGTATAACATAAATGCATGAAATTAAAAAGAAAACAAAACACAAATACAAAACACAAATGCTTATGCTAATAGAAAATAGTGTGATGAAGACTAGACCTCAATGGGCCTACAATTTTTCTGAAAACGACAATGCCTGGACATGACTAAAACCTGTATGCCTTTTAATAGCTAAGGTAGGTATTAAACACTCAATTAAATCATGCAATGCAGTTCCCTCCAAGTGCAATTATTCCAGCCTAATCTCTGCCCTTTTCTAAACAAAAGACTCGTAGGAACCCTATACCTGCCACTCAGGTAGTCTATACTGTGTGAATGGGCATTAGTTGCTGTCCATGAGCAAAGCCTTACTCTTTAATATCTCTCTGTACATTAGTATATATTTTTTTCTATCTACTTTACAGTACAGAAACTCCTCTTCACATATTCTTTCAGTTCTTCATGTCAGCAGGAGCTATGTTTTGTGCTTATCACCAAAAATTGCAGTGCAAAAACAATAATTAACAGTAATAATAATGATAATTAATCAATGGTAACTATTAACAAACAATGGACTAAAAAACTATTATTTTATGGCACAACAGCCAGCCAACTTAATTCACATACAGTATAATACAAGTAACCAAACCATACCTATAAATGGAAATCAAAATGTGAAACTGAAATAGGCTTTGCATAGCAATGCAACAACAATGTAAAGAATATATTTACAAGAAACAAATGTCCCTTTTCACCTAAGGGCTGTTACTGTGAAAATGTGTTGTTCTCATAAAGACGTTTTCATTATTTATTTTTAATTTTTACCCTAACAAAAACAACATTACAGTAAGGTAGGAGGTGGACAACAACAGTGAGATGTACAGTATGTGGCGTCTATACATCACATTTACAGTCCTGTGACGTGGCTGCGTTCACCGGCACCGTCTGCTCCACTCAGAACACACAGGCAGGACAAAGTTCATTGCCCCAGCTAGTGAGGCACCATTCTTGTGAGGACAAGGCCTGCTCCAGTTCATGTCAGGCAGGTCACTCTGTGAGAAGGCGTGAGCAGAGGAGTGTACCGTGTGTTACATGTAGCATTAACATCATTATGTACAACTGTCACACTCATAGTAATGTTTTGACTGATAGCAATTATTCAACAAACATGATCCAAGTTAATTGCACCAGTATGCAACAGTTATGATATGAAAAAGATCTGTGTACACATTTAATACAAATGTTAATTGATGATTATGGCCACACAAATGTAGGTGACACTATAATGTTTTTCATACCAGCATACTGCAAGTATATGGGTTACGGTAGCATAACACAGGCTAATGTGGGCTAACTGCTAGATAACGTATTGGTGCAATATACGGGAATAATGAGATGGCGGGTAGGGGGACCCAGCATACAGTAATATTCTCTGCAGCGTCTACACCTATATGTGACATGCCAAGTGTGCAGCATACACACTGCTGCTACTCACATAACTCTCCCGAGTATTGCCCCTGCCCGTTGGTCCCCAGGAACTCTGCGTGCTCTGTGGCAGTCCACTGTTGGGGCTGCCGCGGGCCCTCGGCCTTGCGGGGACCCGTGGAGCCTTTGGAGGAGGCCGTGCCAGAGGAGCTGTGGCCCCCAGGTGAAGGGAACGATGGCTTACTGTAGGGCAGGCAGGCTTCTTCTGCACAGGACACAACACACCCACACTCATCAGTGTCTAATACTACCAATATTACTACCACTAATAACAATAACAATATTAATACAATAAGATACTACTCAAAGCCGTTTTACAGAAAGAGTACAAAGGGAAAACATATTGAAGTAGCTTAATATATATATATAAAATATAAAATAAATAGAAGAATAATGGGCCTGTTTGAATGGTTGCAGGGTGCTTGTCTGTTGGATGTGTTTTGGTAGACAGTTTGAATTGGGTGAGGTCAGCAAGCATCGCACAGAAGCAACCTGAAATGTGTTCGTCTCCAGTCCCTCTGATGCTTTATAGTAGCAGAAGGCTGTTGGCTAGCCACAGTGCTGTTAGCTGCCTGCGTCAGCAGCATGGAGACAAAGACCCACACTCGCCCTGACATCTGCAGTGTGCCGGTGCCAACGCAGAGAAGACTTACAGCCAGGCAGCAAGGCAGCCACACACACACACACATGAACACACACAGTAGCAGCCCTATAAGTAGGTAAACACAATAAAAGAGACTATGCTAGCCAATGAGCCCCCCCCTAGTATAACAGTGGCCCTTAGCCCGCTCCACTAATGACTGTAACTGAGCCTGTCCTGGCCTCTGTGGACTCCAGTGTGTGCCTCTCTGCACTGCACACCCTATGGGAATGATAGCGTGCTGTGGCAATGATGCTGAATATGGCACCTGTCTGTCTGCCTGTCTGTGTCTCCTATATGCTGTCTGTCTGTCTGCCTGTCTGCGTCTCCTATATGCTGTCTGTCTGTCTGTCTGCCTGTCTGTGTCTACTATATGCTGTCTGTCTGTCTGTCTGTGTCTCCTATATGCTGTCTGTCTGTCTGTCTTTCTGTCTGTGTCTCCTATATGCTGTCTGTCTGTGTCTCATAAGCTGTCTGTCTGTCTGCCTGTCTGTGTATCTCATATAAGCTGTCCGTCTGTCTGTCAGATGGAGTGTCTGTGAAAGCCTTGGCACACAGCATGGCTGGTTATAATGATCACCCACTCTGACATGCACACACACTCACACATGCACACAGATGGGGAGTGTATTGCTGAGAGTGGCTGGTGTGTGTGTGTGTGTGTGAGAAAGGAAAGCTAGGCGATTAGAGGGCCTCCTGCTTGGGTTGGAGCGGAGCGGGCCAATATTTGACACATTTACTGCAGCAGTGGAGTCTGGCTGGTGGTGGGATGGGGGGAGAGGGGGCATTCTGGAAGCCAGAACAAGTGGCAGACAGTGCAATCTGTTCATGGGAGCCCAGTCTGAGCTCAGCAGGAAGCCTAACTGAACACCAGCGAGTGAGTGAGAACCAACAGCCACACACTGCCCAGGCACAGCAGCAACAAAGTCCTGTCCTATTGTTGCCACCTCTGCCCCCGTCCAATAGCGCTTTCTTCCACACAGGCAATGCTTGCAACTAGCAGACATGTTTAGACTTTACACTAGTCTGGGATCAGAAAGGGCAATAGACACAGATTTAATTGTTGTAATACTTTCAATTGAAAAGGTAGGGTCAGCTATTCTTGAGAACGCCTGCTAAATTCAAACTCAAATCAAAACAAAAACACCTCTCCCTTCAATGTCATAGGGTGCTCCCTCAGAAGCTCTGCCCCACACATTGGAAAAACACTGGGAAGGGTATGACATTGTTGCTGTGTGCAGCCTGCACCACTTTGTTTGTGTTCCTATTTACAGAGCCAGGGCTGTGTAGAAGCAGAATATTTCTTCAGCACGCACAGAGAACAGTAAGATAGTGGACTGGAAAGAGGCATTTCGAGAAATTGACAGCTTAGCTTACTATACCTTTAATAGAAGGGGGAATTGACACCACGGTTTTTTGCATCGCGATCTGGAAGGTAGGCTACAGCCATGGAAGCTACGCAGCCTACATGGTTGCCAGTATCTATGGCGATGTTGTTGTGACTAGTCAGCTCAAGTCTCATTGGCTATTGTGAGATTATGCTGGGGTTTCAATTGCTGCACCTTTCACACTATTAGGACAATTAGGATTTCAATTCGAATACGAATTTTGGGAGTCTCTGAGCCAGTCAGCAACGATTATATTCAGTCTGTAAACCCCACCTGTTTTGTGTCCCCGGCGGACGTCCTCCCCGCGGTCCATGGAGCCCAGCCTGTCCTGGGCCTGGCGGTGGGGATGGTGGGGGTGTGGATGGGGGTGGTCCTGAGACGTGCGCGCCTGCCGGTCCACCGAGCTCCTGCCATCCTCCGGGCCAGACGGGAGTCCCAGCATGGGCTGGGACTCCAGGGAGGAGGCCTTCCTGTCCGGGGAAGGCCCCCCCACGCTGCCCACGCTGCGGGCCCCCTGCATGCGGCCCTGCCCCTGGCAGGGAGGGGGATCCGGAGGGGGAGGTAGGTCTGGAGGGGGCGGAGCCACAGAACCATCAATCACATGTGTGTACTCATTTGCATTGTTTCAGCTTAACCTTCCTAAAGTTAACTAAAGTTACCATCAAAGACAATAGCCTTAGCCTAATACGGTTGATGTTGACGACAAAGTTGGGGAAGTGCTAGAAGATGGATTTGGTAACTTGGCAACAAAAAGCCCCTGAAAAAGAGCTAATGCGCACTGCCATCATAAAATAAATATTTTGGTAGACACATGCACAATCCAGAGTCTTCATACTTGTTTATTATTGAAGTGCTATTGATAAAAACGTGACGCATCACGTGAAATTTCATCGATGTAACCGTGTCAAATGAAAACATTAATAATGAAGCAACTGTAGCGTCATTTATAATTGCATCAATAGAAGAAAATACATTTGCATAATGTAAAACACGATTCATATCATACGCTGCCAGGAAATGTCCATATCTTGACGTGAAAATAAAGATTTGATTGAGAAACACACATTTAGCATTTTAATGTGATATGCAAAATGTTAGCATTTTCGTTTGACTATATGATCGTTAATGCTGATTGACACGGACAAACTGACATCAGTGAAAGCACAGCAACACAACAGTGACCAGCTCACCATCTGCACTGGCGTCCCGCCGGTGGGGCGGTGCTGTGCCCTGGTCCCGGTGCTTGCGGGTGGGCCGGGCAGCCCGCTGGTGGCCTAGGCTGTGTGTGCCCACAGTGCTGCCGTCTGTGGAGAAGGGGCTGCTAGGCCGCGGCCTGTGGGACAGGCCTCTACCTGCAGGGGATGACAGAGGCGTCCATGGGAGTGGGTTAGTTAGTAGGTGTGCAGAGTAATGCAGTGAGCGGAATGCACTGTAAAATACAAAACAATACAAATCGAAGCATTATTTAAAAGAAGCATTAACAGTTCAGTTGAATCCTATATTTTAGTGTAGATTTTAGTGTAAATGAATAGGAATTAATAAATAAATGTGTGTCTTTTTTAGCATGTGCTGTAAATGCACAGGATCTGAAAGATGTGTTTTTTACAGTGCATCCTGAGCTGTAAACAGGATCTGAAAGATGTGTTTTTTACAGTG
>JAODTR010000005.1:1021451-1036399 GCA_025399935.1 Amblyopsis rosae | reverse complement strand
GTGTGTGTGTGTGTGTGTGTGTGTGTGTGTGTGTGTGTGTGTGTGTGTGTGTGTGTGTGTGTGTGTGTGTGTAATGCAGAATTTCAAACGTTCAGCCACATCAATTTTTAAGTTGCCGGCTTGGGGATACTCTACGGACACAATCCTTATAAAGGATTTCATCAGCTCTGTATACATTTAGTGGGCTAACCTCTAAATGAGAGGTAATAACAAGGAGTCAATGGTCCCAGCATTTAATGGCTCTCTACGCTCCGGGGCGTGTGTGTGCTATAGAGTCTGTGCTTCTGTTCCGGCCTGCACACCTTCATGCGACACGTGTGTGTGTATATATCCACATATATACACACACACACAAACACGAATGAAGTACAAACGCACACACACACACAGACAGGTGCAACATGGGCAGCAGCTATAGCGTTGGGTGACACAATCAGACACACACACACACACACACACCCACACACACACACAGCTAGCTCTCCTGTGCCCCGCTTGACACGTTGTCCGTGGCGATAACGTCTCCAAAAAGCAGAGATAGAGTTTGAATGCAAAATCAATTTGGCTCGGTTAAAGGTGAGGCGGCTGAACTATATTACCGCCGCGTCACATTTCGGGTGGATTAAACAGCCTAGTAAAATACCACGCCGGGATATTTAATCAATGCTAAATCTCAGAAATACTCCAAGATAATGGGAAATGAAGAGGTTGCCAAGAGAGCCACGCAACTTTGCATAGTGCAGGCATTGTTGCATCTCTGCTTGTGACAGCGTGTCTTTATCCTCCCATTTCTTCTGCTCATTCTCAACGACCACAGCCAGTCCTTTAAATATAAAACTACCCGACTGCCAATAAAAATACGCCACTTTGGCAAACGAGTGTCGAGAGCACTGGGTTTCTGTTGGACGTGCACGTGGCAGCGAGCTGTGGGGGGGGTCATTCACTGGAGAGACGCCAGGTTTAAGTTGACGCGTGCGCGTGCGCGTGCGCGAGAACAAGAAACAAGACGTTTTCAGCGGGGTTGAATGGAGGTCAGTGGGAGAACACAGGGCAAGAGTCCACCCTGGCAGCCGAGTGTCTGAGATGTTCATGATGCCAACTCACACTCGCAGAGAGAGCTGGGACATCACTAATGGTAAAACAGCCCTTGGATCCTCCCGCTGCTAAAACTGATTTATAATTGACCGAGAGGCCCGGCATGTCGTTACGCGAGGAAATCATTCCCCCTGACGAGAAGGCGTCTTTCTACCTGCCACCAAGACACGTGAGCGTGCTCAGCGCGAACCTGGCATGTCTTTATGGGAGAGTAATGGCCCAGAACAGCCCAGCGCTCAGCTCGCTGCAGACATAACAGCCGTACAGCGACTTTACATCAGCACACACACACACACAGCCTGGTAATACCCCTGTGCTTGACTTCAGATCTTGGGTTCAGGCAAAACATGGCCACTGAATACACACTACAACAGCATGATTTACATTTATCCACTGAAACATGTGTTGTGTTATTCCAGGGCACAAAATAACACATCGGGGAGCCCAAACAGACAACCTGCTTAAATATAGCCCCAGAGGAAAAGGTTGGCTGTTTTTTTTCTGGGGCAGAACTGAGAATGTTTGATTTACTGGCCTTGGGTGTAACATTAGGGAAACAGACCTATTTCCATGTTATTAAAACATTGACAAATCCATCAAGTGAAGTCTAGTCTTGCCCCCCCCCCCACCAATCCCAACCCCCCACCGCCCATGTATAGCCTCAAAATGGTGGCCACAATAAATCTCAGCGCTTTACCGCAGCCACTGCAAACCCTGGAGCTGGGACTGTGTCTGGCCTGTCAAGTGACAGGGGGAGAGGCTGACTTTCAGAGAGATAAGAAGAAATAGTGCTATCCTCAGAGTAATACAGTGGAGGAGAGATGCGGCGGCAGATTACAGCCCAGTTGCTGCTTTATATTCCTCTAAATACATCAGTAGGACCATGTGTCAGCACTAACACAGCCACTGTTCCATCATCCTGAGGAAAACAACACTATAAGGCTGCCACAAGAGGGATGGACCAGCAACCAGCCCTGTCAACCATTCTGCTATCATTTCTTCTCAATCCTTCTCTCTGCTTTCATACCTTCAGTGACATTATTTGCACTCTGCCTAGCCAGCTAGCTGACTATTCCTCCCCGCCAACAGCCTGCTGTGGGTGGTGAAACAAGATGTGTATCTATTGGCACAGTGACAAACTCAATCAGTATTTCACCTAACCTTTTGTCCACATTGTTCACGACAATTTCTCATATATCCCTTGGATACGGATGATCAGGTCAGGTAAATTTCGGTTTACAGCCACTTTAGCCCGGTAAGTTGGTATAAAGGCCAGTAGAGAACCAGCACGGCTAGCTGTCTCCACTGTTACAATGTCACGCCCTTCAAATGCCCTCCCCTACAGACAGCTGTTAAAGCTTTCACTGAGTTGTAAAAATGGAAATGGTGCAGCCAGTCTGGGATGGAATATGCCACACGTGAAATGTATTTCAAATCTCCCAGGAAAGATATGGGTGGCACCGGCTCCGGTTCTGTGCTCGACTTAAATCACGGTCTCTCCTGCTCACTTTGACTCTTTCTCCTCTTAATTTCCTTCTCGCTGTCCTGCTTAAAATTCATGGACTTTCTTATCTCTTAGAGAAAAGATAATTATAATTCCCCAGAGTCTGCCAAAAGTGCTCAAAAACTTGATGGAGGCTCAATCTGCCAGCATGTTCACATACTGTACCAATTAGAACACAACATGCTCGTGGACAACATGTCGCCTAGCTTGATCCAAACAAGATATGCAGCACAATTAACAGGATTAAAAAATGTTTGAGCTATGATTATTACATGTATGCGTGTGCAACAGTTTTATTAGAACAATAACATAAACAGAAATATTGCAGCATGCCGTTCAAGAAAGGCTTTTTGAATACACTTTCTGTTGGTTAAGTGAAGGTGTGATGAGGGTTGTGTATCAGCAAAAGTGTTACTACAGTAACAGGCACTGCTTACTGCCACCATGGACAAAGCAACGCAATTTCTGCCACAACAAGGAAAAATAACAAGAGAGAAAAGAGAGAAGAAAAAAAAAAAAAATAATAACAAAAACTGTCAACTAAACAACGTAACAGAAACATACAGTTGAGGCATGTTTAGCTTTATCTCTGGATTTGTGTATGATATAAGTTTGTTTTCCTACCCCTGGGATTCTCTACGTACATACAGTACAGTATACATAAAAGCGTCCAGTAGGTGGACTAGCTCACCTGTTAAAGAGCTGTCCAGGTTGTCCATACTGGAGCCTGGCGTGTTTTCAATGCCTCTGGGATGCCTGGCCCCGTAGCCTTCATCCTCCTCCTCCTCCTCCTCATCCTCTTCCTCATCCTCCTCATCATCATCGGGCAGGTCCGTCTCCAGGTCAGACACCAGCGTGCTGGACACGTAGCCCACTGGGGGAGCTGGGGCCAGGGGGGGAAGAGAGCCCCCCTGTATGTGCCTGACAGAGATAGAGAGAGTGAGACAGGGAGGTATTTACATCTATACACACTCAGGAATGTGGTGCGAGGACCAGTGCCCAGATAGACGGACTTATGGCAGGATGGCACAAAGGGCTGGGGTAGGGTGTGTGTGTGTGAGACCCTTTTACGGTATGACACTGGCCTGGGAAAATAACGCGAACAACTCCACTAATTACAGCGTGCCTCTGCTTGCATGCTAACACAATGAGCCGCTAATTGCAGGAGCAGACGATACAAAAGGCGAGCTCTCGTGCGCCTGCCGACACCGGGCTGTCACCTCACGGGAAGCCCACGCTCTGTTCGTCTGAGGAGTGCCATGCCTTTTGACGCAGTCTGCGGCAGGATTGGCTTGTAATTACTGGCCCTCGCCTGTTGCCATGGATGCTTCCTAACCAACATAGTCATTACCGGGTAACATGACAACTCCCTCCATGCAACCCCCCCCCCCCCCTCTGCTATTATGAATGGATGTCTCTCATTCCCTCCGCCTCGCTGACAGAATGAGGCATCGCCTTCATCTGACTTGCATGAGCGCCACAACAATGGAATGCTGCAGAGATGTGCGCAGCGTAAACAACCGTGGCAAGAACTTGTGTCTCAGGCTAAGCAATACAGAGTAGTCGCGTGCTAGCGGAAGCACGGGCGGCCATTAACGTGAAATGATTAATGGCAGTGTTTTTATAGCACAGCACACGGCTACACAGAACATGTGAAATATAGTTGGGGACCAAAATAAACAGTTGAGGCAATAACACAGCAATAACCATTCCACCGAGGATTACAAAAATGTTAAGACACATTCATTTGTCTGGGGGGAGGAGCAGGTTAAGGGGGTGTTTTTTGTTTCCATGTGAAATGTAGGCTGTAAATCCCTTTGAGACTGCAATGTGATTAAGGGCTATATGAATAAAATTGACTTGACTTGACTTGATTTGTCATTACATTTTTCTTATTAAAATTACCAACACGTTCTCATTCCCAACTCGTCAAAAATTGCATCTTGGTCAATGGCCTTTCTCGGCAATTTTCGAAGCGTTAGAATGCTTTTGGCGTCGTAGGATGGGTACGGAGTTACTACCGGTTTATTTTTAGCTATATGGACATGCAATTTCAGCGCAAGTATTAGATCCTGGTTGTAGATAAATAATCAATATACAATCGAGACATGTTAAAGTGTAATTACATCATATCAAATCATAGGCTACACATCGAAATATAACTGAAACATAAATATATTTTAACATGTCTCGATTGTATATTGATGAGGTTCTAAGATGGTGGTTAAATGAATTTCTAGTGATTTCTCAATAGAATAATGATTGCTTACTGTATTTCATGTTGTAACCATATAGCTTCCTTTAAAGCAATAACTACAGTATATCCTACTTATTTACAAGACCTGCAAACAGCCAGACTCATGTCTGTTAGCAAATAAATTCCTCAGTATAAGTTTAGCGTCCGATTCAATAATTGAATGCAGTTGGTTGTCGTGCATGTCAATCAAAATAACTTTCCAGTCTTGATGCATTTAATCTGCAATGTGTCCCAGGCTGTGTGCAAGTAAAGGCTGGGAAATCTAAACAAATCTATTAGATTTTGGTTCTTCAAATTACATTGTGGTGGGTTCAGTCTTGACACCTTTTCTGAGATGAAAATGAAAACAACTTTGTGATGGCAGCCACAATTGAATTACTGTATACTGAAGAGCGTGCAGTTGCAAAAACGACCTTTGGTGGTGGAAAAAAAAGAGAAGATATGAAAGTTCTCCTTTCAGAAGGAACCTGAACGTACCAATGTACTAATGTGAAAATGACAAATTATTCTAGCCTGGTATACCCGGGTATAATCACACCTAATATGTGTCGTGTGTCCAATCTGGTCACTGAGTTAAGTAGTTGGTGGTGGTGCATGTCAATCAAAATGAAGTAGGCGGGTGCTGAGCTCTCACCATGTGTGCTTGGCCATGTCCAGCTGGTAAGCCCTGGTCAGCTCGTCCAGGTGGGCCTGCAGCATGGGCCGCCCCATCTCCTCGCGGGGGGAGGGTGTGAGGGTGGAGCCTGCCGCGGGGGAAGATGCCACGCCTCGCACGGGCGGCGTGGGGACCCGCTCCTCCTCCTCCTCCAGCTCGTCCTCCATCCCCTGGTGCAGGTAGGTCTGCACGGGCATGGGCGGCCCCCAGCCGTCACTCTCATACCTGGGGTTGGGGTGTGGGGGAGACGCGTCGTCGTCAAGCAACCAACCTGTTTGCTATCAACTTTGAATTGTGTTTAAAACGTAGGCAGGGAGCTGGGAGGTTAACTTTCATAGCGCACCATCTGTACACACCATCACTGGCCTTGGGTGCGATTAAACAGAGAGAGAACATTATTTCTATAAATATGAGAATGCTGTCAATATTAACACTAGTTCAGTCCCGTCATTTAGTTTAGCTTCAAAGAACACATTTTAGGGTGTAAATATTCAGTCTAAAAACTATAGCCTTGTACGTCACCCAAGCAACCGTGACATATAGCAGAGGAACACCTAAAATGTAGTCTGAACAATGCTTTTGGAATGTTTAGTGGTGCGACCTTGACAGACTTTTCCTATGAATTTAGCACGTGGAATTACGGGACCATTCAGGCTTTCATTCCCCATAACTCTGATTATACATTCTGAAATAATACTGCTTGTAAAGAAAATGTTCATTAAAAGAATTTGTCAGTGCACACTCCATAGGACATAACTGTTTTAATCCACTGCCATTAAGTGCAGCCTCAGATTTACAGTGCACTAGACTCTTCATTTGCCAGATAGCCTATTAAAGCAGACTACTCTCTTGGAAATGGGAGGGATAAGACAGCACACACACACGCACACACACACACGCACACGCGCGCACGCACGCACGCACGCACACACACACACAGCCATCACTTCAGTAAGATGCAGTGGCTGGAGAATCACTCCCAAATAAATTATACCCTGTGACCAGACATAGGACATTAATGAATTTAGTGTTTGGTTTTAGATTAAAATACTCATCTTAAAACATGTTTTTATTGCTCCCTTATTCTCATATAGTTGTGATACAACACAATCCTGCTCTATCTACCGTGAACATCATCAAACAGATTAATCTGAAGCCATCTGTGTGGATGTGCTTACGGCAGCAGGAGAGAACCACAACAATGCTTTGTCTTTAACTTAGACTGCAAAACAGGATCTGCAGCCATCTGCAGGTGTGTTATTGATGCATTCAGACTGTGTGAGTGTGTGTGTGTGTGTGTGTGTGTGTGTGTGTAAGGGGGAGAGGTGGTAGGTGGGCGTGCCTTGTGACCTAAGGACAAGATATGCACTTTGATCAAGTTTTAGCTAGCTAGCTAGCTAGCCTCAAAGAAGAACAGAGGCTGTTACAACAGTTGATAATCCCACTTGACGCTGCTGATCGGCAGACTATTAGAGGTTAAAGTCAGCTTTATGACTTTTGGCCACTAGATGTCACACTAAACTCACCAGCATATCAAACCAAAACAAATGATCTGTGGGCCACACACACACACACAAACACAGAGCATCTCAGACTACAACACACTCAGAGGGAGTGTGATGCCATTCTCTGCGCACTATATCTTTATACAGACTATAGCTGTTTGCTGCTATATATAAGTGTATAACCAGACTATAGCGGTTTGCTGCTATATTATATTAATGTAGAACATATTCAGTAGAGCAGCTTCAAAGGTCACAGTAAACATGGATGCAGGCTTAGTAGCATCATGCACATATAATGCACTTACCCTCCCCCGTCATGGTGCTCATTGGGGTAGTGGCCCATCTCAGTGCCTGGGAGAGGGTGTACCGGTGGAGGGGGCAGGGGCACGTTGGCCCAGCTGGAGCCATTGGCCTTGGTGGGCTTGGAGCAAGCCTTGGTCTTCTTTTTCTTACCTCCCTTACCACCTTGGAATGGAGTGGGACAGTTAATATGGGCAACAACTGATAAGGAAATAGTACAGTCTATAATAGTACATTATCACGGTCTTTTATATACAGTATATATATATATATATATATATATATATATATATATATACATATATATACACATTATATATGTGTGTGAATAAATAACAATAATAATTAAACACATTTTGATGTACTGGAGATGTGATGTTTGTAGATGATTTTCTGCCTACTACAAGTAAAACAGAAGAAGAATAAATAGTAAACAAAGCTGGTGTAGCCCAATATAGCCCACAGATTTCAACACACCGTCGAGAGTCCAAACACAAGACCTCCACGGCCCCCCGCCTGTCACCGCCACATGCCAGGGGAGGGGGGGGGGGGTGACTCAAGGCTGCCCGCTTGCACTGAGTGATCGCTTGAAGCTCCTCGAATCTCCATAGAAACAGGAGAAAGAGGAGGAAATGGGCGGCCGAGGCAGACCTTTGTGCTCTGGCCATCCCTCAGTGTCTCCTTTCACGCCGGGCTTTGGTTTCCACGGTGAAATATCTCACTTCAGAGCATCTTCATAATGAATGGCTTGTGTAGCGTCTGCACGGCCCTAATGGAATTCACTGAGAGTCTATTACTATTTTCATTTCTTTTATTACACCAGAGAGCTGGCAGCCCCATCCATTTCCACTCATATCCCTCCACCACTGGATCCCCTTAAACCATACATCTTTATAAACCTGCCGGCAAGGGCCAGGTCAATATTGGGTTTTATATGATTTGGTTATTATGAAAGAAACCTGTTTATTTAATGTATTTATATATTTCTCCTTTTGCAAAGGCGATTAAACAGAATTGAAACTAAATATGTTTTTGTTTTTTATGTGCCTATAAGGTATATGAGGCAGGGGAGAGGTTTTAAACCTGCTGTAGCTAAAAGTTATGATCTTTTTGTTGGGTTAAGAGCAAAACAAGTGCTTCAGACCCTCCCAACAGAAAAAGACAGCGCTCTTGTAGCCTTATATATGTAGCCTTATTTTTAATGACCTGTTCCCTGCTACTTACTGTACACACATACAAATGTATGAAGCAAGCATGGAGCTGATCTACTGCAATAAAGTCAAAATTCATTGGGTCAAGCGCTGTTTTTTACATATTCAAGCCATCTTTTTCATGTATACACATGCACATTAGATGGATCCAATCTAAAGGAAAAACCTCAGCAAAATTGCATGTATTAGTATAATTATATCCCTTGCCTAATTTGCAAGCTTGCTTGTACATATGCGGTATCTTGGAAAAGGACATTTGCATGTACGAATCCATTTGTGGCAGGATCTGTGTCTCCGTGCCAGTAAACACCTCATCTCCATCCAGAGAAAAAGCCCAAGCTGACGTCACCAGCCACACAGAGCAGGCTGGTACCAGCCATCATTGGGGCACTCTGTCGTGCAGATTTGTATCTGTCATCTGCCGGTTAACCAGCACTGCCAACGGCCTGTAATCACTTTCACCAATGCCACAATAAAGCCCCTGCTGACGGAACCTTGCATCTGGTGCAATATAACATAATGTAATCTAATAAACGGACTTGGCCAGGGCATAGCAACAAATGAGTGCTGTGCCATCAAAAACAAGTTTGCAGCTACAGTATATGCAGCCACTCATGATAAACTAAAAGCATTTGCCATGGCAGAGGAGGTAATTTTAGACAATATGCACTACTCAGGAAACTGTAGAATTTTGTTGGTATCCATAAATAAATAAAAATAGCTATAAAAAGATGTTTCCGTCAACATGGACACAAAGGCGCTGGAAAGACAGCGGCAGTGCAATACTGTGGGGACAGCTGAGGAACTAACAGGCGAGTCGGAGATAGAGCTGTCAGGGCAAGATTGATCAAGAATGGAAGTAATAAAAGAAACAACTGTAAGCCCTAGGCAGGAGGCTGCGCTGTGTAAGTATAGTCGGAAAGTAATTGGGTTTCCTAATTGCACCTTTGGGCGAAGCTCGACTTTTGCCAATAAATGGCGAGCGGACGCGATTGTTCAATCACCCCCAGTCCCTCCACACAAGACTGGCCATCAATATTGTAAATGAGGCTCTTCTAGGGAAAGATGGTCTGGCACCGGAATTACAACGGCTCACCCCAAATATGAAAACTACAGAGAGAAAAGCTGTGGCTGGGAACGACACAGGAGTTAACCATCTCCACTGACAAAACCTGGGCCTCTCTCTTCAAAAGGGAGCTAATACTAAATATAGACGTGGGGCTGGATATTTATACCTCAGGTTTTGGGGCCCTCCCAGCCTATAACTGTAGGGTAGCATAGCCTTGAGCTAGCTTTGTTTTTATTGGGTGAGCCAGTGCTGAGTGGGAAAGCCACATTATGGTGCCTCCGCAAGGACTCTGGCCAGAACTAACTTGGGAATGGGAGAACGGTTAACGATGTCCTAAAAACTGACTGCCTTTTCTCAGAAACAATGACAGGCTTGTACTGTAGTTAATGTGATATATTAAACATGATAAGTTAAATTAAGAATATCAGATACAAATATAATTAAGTTAGAAATAACTTTACAGCTAGAAAATAATGTATTCCATACTAACACAACCCGAAAATGTCAGGAAAAACGACTTTTCTCTAAGATAGCTTTTAATGATCAATGGTCAGGTTCCCAGTTGACATCATGGCTGCAATGAAAGCTACTCTATTTCTGTTCCTTTTCATCCTGGTCTCCTCCCTTAGACCTGCTGTTCATTATCCCTGCTGTCCAGAGGCAGAGCAATGCACTGCAACCTCAGAGTTTTCCCTCTTCAAACGCTGAGCTTAACTTTGGTGTAAATCAAAGGATAGAACATGCCAATTAATATTTCCTTAACAGCTGTATGGCTACTGTATCCTTTATGAAGACGAATTCCAAATACATTTATTTGAGTGAAAACAACATAATCTAATAAACCAAATTATTTTAGTACAGTTCACATTTCAGAACTCTTCAACACTCTATTTATTTTCTAATATTAAACTATACTATGTATGCTTACTACTAGTACATTACATTAGCAGTGTCTGTGATCAAGATGTGCTGGATTTGGCCGTCTTTGCGGTACCTGACTCTGCTTGGTACTCTTGGCTATCCATAATATATTTTCAGCTGATGAGCAATATAGAAATTCACCCACCGTACAGTTATTAATGGGAAAACTAGCTAGAGAGACCATTTTACAGTAACATGGGAGTTTAAGGAGATTGACTCCCTTTTGCAGCCAGCCTCAAGTGGCCATTGGAGGAACTGCAGATTTTGGCACTTTCTCATTGGATCCATATCTCAGCACTGGAGATCCCTCTTTGCTCCTTGTGTGTCTCAAGAGAGACCCATGTAGTTAAAGTGTACATGCCCACAAGTGCTAAGTGTTGCACACTTCTCTCTACCCAGTCACTGATGCATGGTTGTGTTTTAAAACATAAACTGTGAGCTAGGGCACAATGTGGTTCTTGTGGCTCTACATGAATACTGTACTGTACCTTTAAGTTGTAAACACAAAGGTAATTTCTGTTGAATATGTATATACTGTAAGTACTGTATATAACATATCAAATCTTTAAACATTTTAAAATACATTTAAATTAACTGCAATTTTCCTCTTCTCGCCGCAAAATAGGCAAATCCATTCACAGCTGGTTTTCACCATTGACCAGTAAATAATAGTAACCCAGAATCCTTCCTTTATTTTCCATCATTTTTCGGTCTGGGGAAGTGAGAGAGAGCATTGAGTCAGAGCCATCGCCAACCTCCCCTGAGTCTGCGCGGAGAGCGAGACTTGTGCTCATGGGCATGACCACTATGCTTCCCATCTCAGCCCACCGTGTACCAGAAGCACATTGAATTAGAGAGCAGTTAGAGCAGGAGGCTGTAACTAGATTAAAGAGGAGAGCAGAGGAGAGGATGGCAGAGGGCTGCCTCTGTGTCCTATAAATGACATTGTAATTCTCTCAACATGGGTTTTAGTGTAGTCAGCCGCCATTAGAAGACGAGGGGAAAAAGGGAGGTCTTTCTTACCACTTTATTCAGCCAAGCGTCTCTGATGTGCGTGTGAGTGTGTGTCTGCATAAGTGCATGTGTCTGTGTGCAAGCCCTCTGTCTGAAGGAGTCCCTCTGCCCCTATTCCAATCTGCTCACGCACATACTGAGAGACAAAGCCTGGCCTTTATGGCAGCAACACACTATTAGAGGCTATAGCCATCCCTTTTCGCTGGGTGCCATTTAAAACCATTCCAGTATATTCCAGTATTCTGCTGAGTGATACAGTATACCACGGATCTCTGGGACTAATGTACTTTGAAATGCATATAAACCATTTTATAGAGTCTCACTGTTTAAAGATGCAGTCCTCAACTGTGTGAAAGCAGCCCCAAAACCCTCAATGTCCTTGCTGGCTGTTAATGCTGTGGAACTCAACTGTGCTATAGCGCACATGGCTGTAGACTCAAACACACCTTGATGTGATAGCCTTCACCTACAGTGCATTCTAAGTGATGGGAGTGTGTGAGCAAAGCAATGGGTGGAGGAGGATAACCGTGTTAATAAAATCAATTATTAAATATATGCACATGCAAATAACAGAACAATAAAGCAAGAGTCAATTACAAAGCCAAGCGGCAGAGACCCAGGTATGTACCAGAGATGTCCCAGAGATATCCCAGAAGCCCCTGCTGCATCATAAACCAACCTGACAGGCTGCCGCTGCGCTCTGAGCTGTTGTGCGAGCTGGTGGTGCTGAAATCCTGTGATTGGTTGTGTGGGATTCTATTAGACAACCCGTCAGCCAATCGGTAGTCAGGAATGAAAAGGAGCGCTACAGTGGAGGTCAAAGGGCAAATATTACAGTGGTTTCACGTGACTGGCTGTCAGCACAAGCACATGCACGCATGCAGTTAGAGCATCAGGCAAGCAGCAGATAGTGGCTTGTAAACAGGTCTTCATTGATCCACCACACTGCATTTTCACATAGGGCTATTTTTTTACTTTGTTGTGTGCTATGAAATGTACCTGACATTTGTCATGGATAATGGAAATTATCTACTTCACAGGCCAAAATAAATATTTAAATTGCATAACCAAAAAACTGGAAAAAAAGAAACAAGCAGCATATCAATCAGACCCTTTGAAGGTAACAATAAAATGTTCAGAGAATCCATATATATTATTAACTATTCTTATGTTGAGAGATCATGCACATAATATTCTTGCATAATATAAAGCCACCTGAAATAGGAAGTCTTAAAGATTTGCTTAATTTGGGGGATTCGGTAAAAAAAGTCTAATATTTTACACTGTTGGGAAATTAAATATGATTTGATGAAATTGCAGTATAAAGTGTTAAGTAATTTGGATATTTTCTTTAAACATATTGCAGATAAAATGGGTGTAATGTATTGTAAATGTGTAAAACCCTCTTAAAACCTCAATGAAATAGATGTCTATCTTAACTGCACATCGGAGCTACCAATGTGTTCAAACACCTTTATCAACATGATGTCTGCTGACAAAAATAAAAGTATTTCAAACACACCCTCCATAGACAGTAGGGATTGACAGGTTTGTATGGTGAAATAGTAGCCGTCAAACCCACAAGCTGCTGCTGGGTCATAGCTGTGAGTCTGAGTTTCTGCACTGACGTGTAAAAGACATTGAGTACCTGTCACTCAACAGGCTTGCCATCTTGCTAAGAACGGGTGTGTAAGCTAGTTAGCTAGTTAGCTTAGAACAGCTTTCTCACCCATGGGAATGGGTTCTCGCTCATTATTAAACCTCCCAAACAAAAAAGCAGTGGTTCAACGCCGTGCTGTACCCCGTTTCCCCCCCGCCCCTGCCACGCGACTTACTGTTGTTGCATGAGTTCTTGTCGGGCAGGGAGTAGCCCAGGCTAGCCATGTCCTGCTTGGCCTGGAGCGAAGCCTTCCACTGGGCCTCGGGCAGGTCGACAGCTAGCTCGTGGATGCTGCCGGAGTGGAGGATCTGCGTGGTGGCGTAGGGCGTGGCCTGGAACGTCTGGCCGGGGCTGCTGTAGCTGGCCTTGGTGGTGAAGTCTATGCTGCTGTAGATGGCTCCGTCTGACAGCATGGTGCCCGTCTTATCCGCCTGGCCGCCACTGGGGACATCTGCAAGGGAGACAGACAGACAGACAAAACAGATTAACAGCAGCACCGACAACCGCAAACACCTGACTGCTCTTCGCCATCCACAGTCAACATGTCACCTAACTGCTCTATACATATTAATAATATTAATATTAGGAGCGGAATCCATCCTCACACACATAAGTGCAGTTAGTTTTGTGTTTCACAGTTTGTACAGTGCAATACTGGTAGGCACAAATGAACGGTGAGTCCGGTTGGTACTTGTCATATGCTAAATAAAAGAGGAAGAAGTGCTTCTAGACATGATAGACCCAGCCTGGGGGTGCCATAGACCTGAGAATAGCACAGCATGCACATTTAAAAGAAACCTTAAAACAAGCTTTCCCCTAGTATGTACAGTATATTCCACTTGCAAGTTAGTTAGTTAGTTAGTTAGTTAGTTTGATTGATTGATTTATTGATTGATTGAAGTGCTTTCAAAGACGGCCTCCATTTCTGTGCCCGTAGCAAAGCCTATTGTGTTTGAATAAGAGCTGATAGTGGAAGAACAATGGAGCCATTCATGGACAAAGCTGGCTCTCATTGCAGGTTGACTAAACAACTGTTAGCTGCTATGCTAGCAGAGCAGGTTGACCCCTGGGGTCTATGGTGGGAGACCCCGGTGTCTCAGGGCATTGCTGCTGTTTCAGGTCGGGTCACCACTTAACATATTCATCCCTGCCATTCATGCAGTTCAAACCCACGGTGCTGCTAACATGTGGATCTATCCCCTCGCCCTCCCTCCATTCTTTGCGTGCGCGAGAGATACCGCTCCCGCTCTGTGTGTGCTTGAGGCACAGACGTGCACACACACACACACACACACCGCACACATGCGCTGAGACACACACAATGTGATGTGATCTGGTGATAAGTGGTTGGAGGATATAGAATATAGAGGTGGGATATTCTACAGTATGTACAACAATGTTGATGTTGCACTGTTGTTCATGTTGTGTACTGTCCAAGCTGATGGACCTGACTCTATTTTGATTTTTGTTTGATGCTTTTGCAAGACGTTACAGTAATGTCGATACAGCTCATTGAATTGAAGTGTGTGTGAGAGACCTAGAGAGAAAAAGAGAGAGAAGAGAGAGAGACAGACAGAGATAGAGAGATAGAGAGATACATAGAGATAGAGAAGGAGGGAGAGAGAGAGAGACATGCTGCTCCTCTTCAGCGTACACTTTGCATGCCCAGTGAAGGGGAGATGATGTATCTGCATCTGCGCCAGTCAAGCTGCGCCTGTCCTTCACGACTGGCTGCCCCGGGGGGGGGGGGGGGGGGG
>JAODTR010000005.1:991993-1012185 GCA_025399935.1 Amblyopsis rosae | reverse complement strand
TTAACAAACCGAAGCAGCACAAACGAAAATTTCAACGGCACAAACCAGCACAAACGAGGCACAAACGATCAAGCCTAAACGATCAAGCCTACTTTTAGTCATTTTGGAGCAGGTGGGGGTGCTGAGTGACGTCATCGCCAAAAATTTTATGTCTTAATATTTAACAAACCGAAGCAGCACAAACGAAAATTTCAACGGCACAAACCAGCACAAATGAGGCACAAACGATCAAGCCTACTTTTAGTCATTTTGGAACAGGTGGGGGGGCTGAGTGATGTCATCGCCAAAAATGTAATGTCTTAATATTTAACAAACCGAAGCAGCACAAACGAAAATTTCAACGGCACAAACGAGGCACAAACGATCAAGCCTATTTTGCCGACTTTTTGCGTTGGTGGGGGGGCCAACTTCACGCAGGTCACTGCCCACCCCGCCCGACTTCCACATATCTGTATTGATGTGGGGCTACGACTGCATTATTGGTAGTACTGGTGCAGTCTACTCAACATAGTTTTATTGGTTTTGGACCACATATGTGTCTACTAAGCACATTATTTCATGAATGAAGGTTAAATTATGTCATAGCATAACATCGCAGCCATCCTTGCCCGCTAAACAGCCTTGAACCCATAAACACGTATTAATTATTTAATGAAGAGTTACATAGCACGAAACCGCAGCCGTTCTTGCCACTACAGGACTATGATAAATATGTGGCTAGCTGCTAGCAACAACACAAAGTTATAGGCTATTCAGTCAAACAAGAAACGTTAAAAATAAACAAAGACATTTTCTATATTTGTTAATATCACGGACATTACGTAATGTTAAATGTTTTGTATGATATGACTGATCACTGACCCAGATATAAACATTATTACTCGCGGTACCAAAAATGGCAACCCGTTTCCGGCAGGGGATACAAATTCGGTATGACATGCAAGTCCATCTTTATCAATGAGCAATGTTTAGTTAGTTAAGTAAATCAACACAACATTATTTAAGCATCCTATTTTTAATCCGTTTAGAGTTTCTGATCAATAGCCTATATTAATCTAATGTAGTTATAAATGTGCTTATCACTCTTGATATGCCTGTCCTGCAGACTCAACTTGTTTATGCTATGGTAGCCTGCAGTTACTGTATCAAAAAATTGATTTACAGATTTGGTCATCTGCAGATGTTGAACATCAAACTTTTACTTAGGGTTTGTTTACTGTTATGGCGATCAACATCAGTTCCTTGCTTTGCATATTTAGCTGATACTACATAGCTGGCCATATCCTCATAGGGGCGTTACCAAACAAACCGTGTACAGTAATCTATGCAACATATGCAGGTTTCTCTCATTCGCCTGTTTCCCCGCCCCTCTCCATTTTTTAGCCAATACAGACCAGGAAGGAACAGTCCACTTTGACAGGCTACTACTTCTCCGTGTCACGTCGACATTGCTAATTCCAAAAACAACTAGAAATACTTGGTTTTCATGGAATGGGTCCTTTAAGAGGGTGTCTCTATACATGATTGAGTTGTGTACTATTTGGAATGTCACATATACTTTAGTTGGAACCAATCATGGTCTGACATACAGAGTTACGAATCACTGAGAAGATATTGGGTAACTCGAACCATCAGCATATGCACGCAAAAAGCTGCCTATAAACTTTATATAATTTATAAAATGTGTGTTAACAAAAACTCTGTCTGGAGGGGTTTGAAAAAACTACAATTTTGTGTAAAATGGTACAGTTAGTAAAGACAGAAGAGGATGTGAACAATACTATAAATATGTCACTTTTCCGCTTTAAAGCATATATTATGAAAAACTATATTTTAAAAATAAAATGTAAATAGTTGCCAACATGTTTGTGTGCAACAGTTTTAACGACCCTATTCCCACTTCTAAAATTAAACGGCCAGTCCTGATTGCTGATTGGCTCATCTCTACTCCTCATGTAAATCAATATCCTATAGGTTTACACCAGTCTCTACCCCTTCCCCTACAGCCATGAGTACACATGGCTGTAGGGGAAAGGGTAGGGAAGGTCTGTTTAAACAGTGAGCTAACACAATAGCTTGTTCATCCCTTCACATGTGTGTGTGCACGTGTTGGCGAGAGAGAGACAGTCAGAGAGAGAAAATCTGATGAATTGTCCCATACATCCCATCCTTCAAGAGCCTTGTGATTTATGGAGTTAATAACCGACTCTATTTACAAGACTGCAATCATATTTTCTTTTTTTGTCTGTGTGTAGTGGGATGACAGAAATACAGCCAAACCACCCATTCACTTTATTCCATCCTCATTTAAAGAGCCATAAACCCAATCCTCATTGTCAAAAGGAATGTTTGGGCTCTGCATGTGCACAGAAGTATGTATCCATGCCCACAGGCATTCATATCCTGCCTCCGTTTTACATTCAAATTATAAAGTGAGACTAGCACAGTTGTACATGAGTGAACTGAACCCTATGCCTGCACTCTATCAGATATTTTTTCCAACATTCCTATCCTGGTAAAAGATGCGGTTTCTATTTTTATCACCCTACAAAGGCGAACACACAGGGAACGCTGACAACGTTAGGTTTTCTGTAGAAAAGCCACCACTCTGAGCCTGTGGGCTGCATTCTAAATGAGCCCTCATATTTTATTTACCACTAGGGCTCACTGTTTCTCAAATGTATATATAGCATATGTATTATGGTAAATATTGTAATTGGTATTTTCTCCTAAAGGGAATGGTGCTCATTTGGGTCAGCAAATCACATCACTATGTGCACATGCTGGAGCTGTACTTTGTTACAGTACCTTGTTAACCACATTAATAAGGAGATTGTATGTATTTATGTATATGAGCTCTGAATCAGTTGTTTTTACAAGGGATAAAAAGTTAATTGGTCATTTAAAAAGAGAAAATAACACAGAAAATGACCATATTATCAAAAAGACATCAACTCTAATCTATAATATATGCACCTGTTTCAGCGCTGTCTTGGGTAATGTAATTGTGTACCTCGTCTCGAGTTTTATAATAGGGGCAGTCATTATACATGCAGAGTAATAAAAAGATAATTATGAATCCCCCAACCGTGTTCTGTCATTTGGCAGGCTCTTTAACACAAAGCATACGTTCCAATGAGCCTCGGCTAATCTTCACACGAGAACGGGAAATTGGCTCTCTTGAACTGACTCCATTCCACTTTTCATCTGCAGACTTGACAGTTCTGAGACCAGCGTGAATGATGGGAAGACGAGTGGAGAGCATAAGTGCAAAAGAGCACATGAAAGAGGCAAAGTAAGCGATGGAGGAGGGGGCTGGAGTGGGTTGTGTGAGTCTTAGACACAGGGAGACAGATGAGATGTGAGCACCTCTTATGAGCGAACGAGCGCAGGAAGAAAGAGCACAATAATGTGTTTACTGACTTAATGCAATTGGAGCGTTGATTGCTTTATCAGCCTGACGAGACATGATTTGAGTGCAGGGAAAATTAAATGTGGGAAGATCGATGGCATCATGTTAGCTAGCAGAAGAAACGGATGCAGAAGATGTAAATATTACAATATAGACAGGCACTGTTCAGTCAAGAGCATTCTGTGGTTTGTGTGCACTAGCCATCTTGACCAGGTAAACGGTAATGGAAACCTGCTTGCTTCACAGCTTGCTAATTGTGGTTTTAAGTGATTGGCAGGCATATAAAGGACAAACTAAATGTGTGATAACTTATAATGCTGCAAGTGCAGTGGGAGACAAATTACCCTATTGATATAGGCAACCATGAATCGAATGATGGCATGTTTGGAACACTGCTGCACAGTGACTGATCACCCCACCAGTTCTTGTGTTGAGAAAGTGAATGTTTATGTGGTTTGTGAGTGTGTGTGGTGTTTGATTAATTACAGCACTTCTTCTGTGATTCTCCTCAGGCCAGCAGCAGATAATTAAAACTAAAAGCCTTGTTTTTACTATTGTAATAGTTGTTGTTGTTATGTGCCATAAATATATCACAAATTGATACATTCAGAAAACAAACATGTTGCTAACCTGACAGACATCTACCGTAAAACAAATATACTAGAAAGTCATAAAATTCTAATGCACACACTAAACATTTCACTGCTGTCACATAAACAGCTGAAATAAAGATTTTGCATAACACACACACACACACACACACACACACAATATATGCTAGCTAAGACTTGATGAAATATGTTTCTTTCTAGTAACTTTGTTTGCAGCTAGCCTTCAATGTCTGTTGTCACACAAACAATTGCTTTTGACAGGCACCCTTTCAGACAAAAATAGAGCCATCAGCAGACTCAACTTTATTCATGCACGCACGCGCACATACACACACACACACAGAAAACAGTTGACATACACGGTAGCGCTGCTACTAAAGCTAGGGTACTGCATCACAGACAACAAAGAGCCATCCAGGTTCACATATACAAGCACACGTGCATTCTCGAAGTCATAAAAGAAAAGGCTTGAGGCCTTGATATGACAAAAGCACAGCTCAAGGATAGAAAAGCACTTTTCCAACACCAAGGCCGGCTGCAGTGAAATGGAGTGGAAACGACGACACCTACAGTGAAAAACAACAGACGAGGCAGACAAACACAGAGAAAGAGAGCAAGGCTGCAACGTCACATTGGCAGTGCGGCCGTGGTCTCCTTTCATCAACATGTCAGAGCAGCTCGGACGCGAGCTGTTAAATGGCCGACACCCAAGCCTGCTGCAACCACATGCTCCAAATCGGTCCACTAGCTGCTCCTTCTGTGTGCATGCTGAAAAAATAATCAAGTGTTTCTACACAGACCTGGCTCTGTAAATGGAACACAAATAAAGTTGTGCGGAGCTTCTAAGGGAGCAACCTATGGCATTGAAGGGAGAGGTGTTTTGTTTTGGTCCATTTCAAATATCAACAAGCTTTCTCCAGGACAGCTGACACCACCTTTAGCCCTTTATAGGGTACTAAAAATGGCTCTAAATTCAACCCTCAAGTGTTATTGGAGGATATTACAAGACATTATTACCGTCTTTTTTCTAAATGTTAAATGTGTATGATGCAAATCAAGGTCAATGAAGGTCCCTGCCCTTCTATGATGTTTTCCAAAAAGGGTATATATATAATATATATATATAATATTACACATAAACTTTAAGTTAAATACGTTAAGTATATTATTAATAAAATATGTAATAATGGTTTATTTGTAATTATTATTTAAGGACATATAAAAATGTTAAAAATTAGTATAGTTTTTTTTCTTCACGTGTCAAAGATAACACGAGAAGCAGCGGCCTGAACCATGAATGTCTATGCAAGTCTTATCTATCTCATAGATGTGTTTATGTCTAAGTAAAAATACACCCCTAATGGGGCGTATGATCAAATATGGTGCCTCCATTTTTTATTTATTGAAACCCTATTCAAACAACGACTATCTCATCATGCAGCATCACTATTCATCTATATAATGTGTGAGTTTTATCCACTTTCCATTTCTAGTTTCGATGTTATAACCGTAGATGTCAGAGTAGGTACAAGCGCAGAAGCGTATTTTCGGAATACCGAAAGTACACTGAAGTGGAAATGCTCCGGGCAACTCCTGATCAGTAAGATGCCCTGGTGTAACTAACTGTGACGTATGTTCTGTGAATGGCTGGGAGAAATCCATGTGATTAACACTGTTCAGGGAAGTGACCAAATATGGTTACCAAATATGGTCATCTTGGAAGTGACTAATTCCACAGCTGTCTATGAGCAACATTTAGCCACATCACAACAGTTGATTATTTCTCACACTTTATCTTTGCAGCGTCTCAGATGAAAGTGCGTGATGTCTTATTCACGTCCTACCCTCGTTCCTCTTATGGTTTCCCATTGCTTGTTTATTACCACGCTGCATCCCAAGTAGAAATGGCTGGGTTCAAATAAAATGCCTTCTTGCTAATTATCCACAATTCCTCATCTTTACGAGACCACTGCCCCCAACACCCCACCCACTTTTTCACTTGAATTAATTTGCATAATAATGACTTCTTGGATCTCGCAGTGTAAATAACTGTCTGGTGTTAAGATAGATGCCCCAGTTCCGGAACTTGTTAAGAGAAAGAGCAGGATCCCGACGGGGTCTCTAGTGGACATAGTGACACCAGGGGGTCTGTGGAAGCTCTGAAGTGTGCCAGGTTCAAACACACGCACACACATTGAGAGCCACATTGGTAGATCATGGAAGGAGGAAGACTGCAACCAGTAGCTTCACATCGGGTTCATTCAATAGCTACTGGTGCCTTGATTTGTGTTGCAAATTGCCTACGCAGTTGAAGTCCCCCCCCCCCACACACACACACACACACACACACACATTCCCTTCCCTGTCCCCACCAAGCTCATGACTCAAACCACCCTCTAGCCCTCCTTATAGCCCTTCGATGTTTCAAAAGATAAGCATTAAGCCGAGATTGACATCTGGGCTTCTAGCGGCACTATAATGCATTATACAGTATAAATGCAATAATATATCTGTATTTAAATGCTTGTTCCACTCTCACATTGGCTCACATGGCTTTTAACAGATCTAGAGGCAAGTGTTTAAGTGTCCACTGCAGGAACTTTACACACCAGCATTTCACTGGCTTAATATGCCGGGGACACAAAGAGCCAGTGGCTCGCAAGCATTATCCCCTCCCAGGCCCGTTATGTTTGATCCTAACTCTTATTAATGAGCGCTTAAAAGACTGATGGGCTCATTCACCCGTGTCCAACTGTTTATGTTTGTGTGTGCGTGGGAGTGTGCATGACTGGCGGATAACACGTGGGTCTACGAGATTGATGTATTTTCTCCTTTGATAGGTCACGTAAATGTAAATAATGCCAGGAAAGATTTGTTCTACTTATGGAGTGACGTTAATGATGTACGAAGCTGAGTATCACAGTGCAATGTTCTTTTCCCAGAGGTCTAGCTCAGCACCATGAAATGCATTTATTGATCTGTTTACTCTCTATGTACATAAGGCATACGAAACAATAATAATAATAACAACAACAACAACAGTAATACGAAAACATTGCTTTTCTTGTCAGTAATCTCCAGATCTGCTTTCATTGTTATTCTGAATAATCTGAACTGAATCCTAAAGTGAAACCTCACAGAGGAATGTACAGTGGACAGACAATTTCCTGTGGCTTGTGATGGACTTGAATCTTCAATATGATCAAAGTTCCATCATGTATCTTTTGAACATAATAAACATTCAAAATAGTAAAAACAATATCACTATCAAAGATGCTATGACAGCAAAGGATTAAATGTAAACATGCTGAAGCACAGCTATAATAGCATCATAATGGAAACTGAAAAGAGAAATGTGAGACATGGACAAATAACAATAGGGTTAATTGCCTAAAGGTATACAATATCAGACCTGGTTTTTAAATTATATTATATAATTGAAGAGGACAGTATGATGCATGGGAAAAAATTTTAACAGTGTTCATGTTAGAACAAAAGCTTTTTCACTACTCTACAAATATGTTTTAAAGGACCCATTCCATTAAAACTGATTTCGAGTTGTTTTTGGAATTAGCAATGGTGATGTGACACAGAGAAGTAGTAAGCCTTTCAAAGTAAACTGTCTGTCTGTATTGGATAAAAAAGGAAGATCAGCTAAAAATGCAAGGCAAGGAATTGATGTTGCTCGCCAGTACGGTACACAAACCGTAAGTAAAAGTTTAACGTTCAACATTTGCAATGACCAAATCTGTAAATCTATTTTTTGATACAGTAACTGCAGGCTACCATAGCATAAACAAGTTGAGTCTGCAGGACAGGCATATTATCAAGAGTGATGCACTGTGCACATCAATAACTAATTAGATTGATATAAGATACTGTTCAGAAACCGTAAACGAATTAGAAAAGGTCTTAAATAATGTGTTGATTTACTTAACCTAAACATTGCTCATTGATAAAGACGCAGTCGAGTGTCGTACCGAAATTGTATCCCCTGCCGGAAACGGGTTGCCGTTGTTGGTACCGCAAGTAATAATGTTTTTATCTGGGTCAGTGATCACTCATATCATAAAAAGCATTTAAAGTTACGTCCGTGATAATAACAAATATAGAAAATGTCTTTGTTTATTTTTAACATTTCTTGTTTGACTGAATAGCCTATAACTTTGTGTTGTTGCTAGCAGCTATCCATCTATCTATCATATCCCTGTAGCGGCAAGAACGGCTGTGGTTTTGTGCTATGTAAACCTTTATTCATTAATTAATACGTGTTTCTACACAGCTACGTTGTTGTCGGGACGGGGTGGACAGTGACTTGTTAAATTTAAAGCAACAGTCACTGAAATCAGACCGTTATCTAAAGCGTTATTGTATGATGTGCTATTCCACATAAACAATGTGGTATTTTCACCTTAGCTTGTCAATTACAATGCATTGAGACGTCAACTACATTGCATTTAGAAGTCAAGGAACTGTGTCAACAAGTGAAAAGGAGCATGAAATGACTCCTTTAAACAGGCGCATATAATTGTCACAAAACTGGGTAGCAAAACTGGGTAGCTTACGGTAGTCTTCCGTACTAACGCTTGCTATTTTTGGTGCGTTCACACTAACAAGTTTAGCAACATTTAGGCTGAGAACCCGCCGGATGGTGTACTCATAACGGTCAAAAAGTTTAGAGGCATGCTGGACAGTTATTATTAACCTCAATGGTCGTCAAGAAGAATGACCATTGCATGAAGCAGGCACAAACAAGCAAGCCTGTTCATTTAAAAAAAGAAAATAACAAAAAAGCCAACAAATATTTAGGATTTTGCTCCAATGCGACTCAAATGTTGTGTTGTTGCACACCCTGCATGTTTGAGACTACCACCCTTTCAAAACTAACATATTAGGCAAGTAACTGGCAAGTAACTTAATACATTGACAGAGTAAACAGCATTTTGGAACTAGAAACACAGTATCTAGGCGCACAGGAACACTTTACTCTGCGCTATGTAGGTATTCATAGATTCTTGGCGGTTCTAGTGATTTTTAAGAGAGTAGAGAGGAAAAAAAAACATTTGGGGGAAGGAACTAGTTAGAATTGAGTGCTAATATTGTAAGTGTAAGTGTTGCTAGTTGAGGTGGATTGTGAAGAGGTGTGTCTTGAGTCTCATGCAGAAGATTGCTGGAAGCTCACTCCACCATACCTGAGACCTCGGAGTGGTGGCATTGCCAGCCGCCCAGCCGAGGTGGTAGAACTGGCACCAGTAGCTACAGTAGTACAGTAGCACATGTAGCCTACATGTGCCTACATGTAGTTTAACATCTGCGGTAAATGCAGTAATGTGTCTTTGGTTTTTAAATCATCATTAAATTCATTTGAATGATCATTCAAGATTGTAGCCAATGCTAAATGTGATTCCATGGTTGTGTTGGCTTCTAACACAGAGGATGGATCCCCTCTGCGGTGGGCTCAGCTGGGGCTCTGTGGAAGCTCCCTTCTTCCCGCACTTCATAAGACTCCTCTATTAGCCCCACAGCTCCATCTCAATGGCACACATTCCTAAGCCTATCTCTTTGGCTTTGCGAGCATCCCGCTTCTTAAAACGCCCACATCTGTGAATTCCCTCCGTCAAACAGCAGGCGTGATGAGAGCTGTCCACCATCCCCAAGGCACATGCAGCCCACAACACACCATGGTATCATCACCTCACTCTGGGCTCCGCTGGCCAGCCTGCCTGCCGCTGCTCTAATCTGTGAGACAAGCTCCACCGTGGGCTAATGCCATCAGAATCTGCGTCTCACCTCCACAATGAACAGCTGAGCAGCATGCGGCTTGGGTCGGGTGTGTAGCGTACCAGATTGAGGAGTCCTGCTTATGGGCACCCAGGCAGTGTGGTAATATAGCGCAGTGGTTCCCAAAGAAGGGGTCAGAATTCACTGAGGAGCGGTCACAAAACATGGGTGGGGCTGGGGGAGGGGTCATGTCCAGATATCAAATTTATTTAAAAAAAACTATTTGAAATAGCATATTAAACCATAATTGTATATATAATTGTACCATTTAGAGTATTAAATTACTATTAAAAAAGCAGATATTGCCTGTTATGCTTCAGTCACCTCGAGGGATCGAGAGTTTTTGGGGGTTGTGGGGTGAAATGTTTGTGAACCCATGATATAGCGTATGAGACCCACAGGAAGAGGATGGAGCGGTTCTTACATGCACACCGGCAGCTCATAGCAGGGATATTGTGGAAATGTGGAATAATCTTCCAATGTTTATTAGATCATCTCCCACCACTCAGACATTTACTGTAAGTCTAAAATCACTATTGTGTATTCTTTTAGAGTCATTTCAAGACACTGCTTAAATGTCAAGCTTGTGTCAAATTGTAGTATTTGTTATTTTATTGTTTTATTGTATTCGTTTTATTGTTAATTGCATTATGTAAAGCATGTTGGTCAGCATTCGTTGTTTTTTAGTGTGCTTCATAAATGCATTGACATGAATGGGATCATTCCAGGGAAAACACCCTCTCTCAAAAAATGGTGGGCGATAGTGGACATGCTGCACAGCACTACACGTTAGCTTTGTTTAAATCAAAGGGCAGTTGACTGATCACATCAGAGCAGCAGGACTGCATAAGACCTACAGGAGCCCCCCTGAGATTGTGTGTTGCAGGATAGACTTTGGTCACCGCATGCGAGCCCAACCAGCATCTCCCCCCGGAACCAGACAGAAAAGAGGAAAGCCAGGGGAAAACGGGAACTGATCATACTGAGTTATATAGAAGATCCTTTATGCAGACCAGAAGGTTGCATTTGAATTCCCAGAGCTCAGTGCAAGTCAATGCAACATTTCTTTGGTGGGTGACACACCCACTTAAGAACCCAAAACCGTTCCACTTTGCTCCCATAAAGATGAACTGTGTTGCTCTATCTTTGTTTATACTATAATATCTTTGACTGAACTGCCGGGCTGCGATTATAAAATGATGCATTACCCACTTGCATTGTGGGCATTGCAGATGGCACAAAATGGGATGAGGTTTGTGCCAGATGCTTGTGGCACTGTGAACTGAGCTCCAACTCAAAGCACGTGATTCAGCCTCTATATCTTAAAGCAGAAATGCCCTAAAAATAGAGATAGAGCACGGCAGCTAAACCTGAAGCGGAGGCACAGGCGCTTAGATAAATCACTGCAGGTGCGCTACGACCAAAACACAAACATAGCGAGAAGCTCACGATGCTTCTAGGCAAGCTGCAGAGGGACTTCACTTTTTAGCTGTGCATGTTGTTCACAAGGTGTGGGAGTTTTACCCAGA
Source organism: Amblyopsis rosae (assembly GCA_025399935.1). Lineage (NCBI taxonomy): Eukaryota > Metazoa > Chordata > Actinopteri > Percopsiformes > Amblyopsidae > Amblyopsis > Amblyopsis rosae. The sequence goes on along the minus strand of JAODTR010000005.1, from coordinate 1,000,852 downwards.
GGGAATCTTTTTAAACTTAACTGGGGGATTGAAAATGTCACATAATGTCTTTAAAAGTAGGGATATGGGACCAATGGTAGATCTCAACACCTCAACTCCTTTGTGAACTTGTTAAACTTGCAAAATAGCTAACACTATGTACTGTAAGGATATTGAATATGGATGTACATACATACATACATATCTGAATTCAATGTAAACTGTTAAAAGGTATGAGGGCATCTGCCTCTCAACAGCAACTAGACCGCAATCCCCACTATAACAAACAAGGATAGATAGAGCAACAGAAAATGAGGGATAGTATGAAGATGGAGAGATATGTAATGTACATGCAAATGGCTTATGTGGCAAACAGGGTAAGTAATTTCTCTTGTAGTAATTGCACATGACATTTAATTGTGAGAATGGCTCGGTGTTTAATCAGATGTATCCTCAAGCATTTAATTAGTCTTTGCCAAGTGAAACACATTTTAGAGCAAACATGTTCTCATTTGTTTTATGGTGTTTGCTGACATAGTTCATCCCTGTGATTTTGCACGCTCTCTATGATGTGGAGTGTCATGAAGAGGGAATTATTTACTGGTTTTAATGGGATTGAGGCACTTTGCAGTTTCCTACAACACTGCAATGAGCCCTAAAGTCATCATATAGGTGTGTGTGTGTGTGTGTGTGTACAGTACATGCCTTTTTTTATAGACAGCCTCAACTTTGCCAATATAAAAACTTTGAATAGACCCCCTGTCTACATGATATGATGCTAATTACCTACCCCCTCAATATTTAACTTTGCTTTGAAAATGGCACTCTTGAGGTAGAAAAAATGGTTCTCAGTACTTTGGAAAGGCAATTAATGTCAAGTGTAAATTGTCAACCTTGTTGAAGCCTGAAAAGTATGGCTAATATCCCTCATTAGTATGATAAAAGATTTCACTCTCCCTCCATCTCCATCAGTGCTTATGTGCTCCTCAATGGTCATAATGTAAATGACCTATATGAAAGGTTTTACTTCCTCGTTATCAAGACAGTTATGACGTCTTACACCAACTTTTCTTAAGAGTTATCGTTCACATTAAATTATGCCAACCTAATGGTGTTAATATATTAATGTGAGGGGAGTGTAAGGTTGAAGTGAAATGGTATTGTTAAGCATTACTATAATTACTATTGTAGAAACAAAATAAAACTGTTCTGCCAAGCCATGTTCTGAACCCTGTGCTAACACAGGGTTTTTCAGCACGCACGAGAACGGTAAGCTAGTGCAAGGAGATATTTGGAGAATTTTTGTGCAGAGTGTATTAATTTACAATCTTATTGTACCTTGCTAGCTGCTGTATGTTATCATGTATCATATAGTCCAACAGCCATTGAATTACACATCAGCCAGCAGGAGGACTGGAATCTGAGTTCAGGGTTGCCCTCGCCACATTAGCATGCGCCGCGCGACGTGGAGCGGGATGGCGAGCTCAGAGGCCCCATACCTAATGAGTCACGTCCCCCCTGTCCTCCCTGAAACGGGGCTGATGTTCCCAATGAGCTGTGGCTCCATTTCCCCACAGCTACGCACCCACCCAACCTCCCTCCCCCCGCAGACGAGCTTCATCTTTGCGCTGGCACTGCGGGTGCCTCACATCGACGTCGCCATAATGGAGTATGATGTGCGGAAAAAAAAAACTTTAACTGAAAGGCGGAGTTCATTTGCGACACATTACCTTCAACATGGCCAGACAGGAAACAAGTGCATTTCCATTTACGCCTAATGTCCAAACATGCAGGGGCAGGAGGCAGCAACTTGCCATTTACGTTTTACCGTTAAATAAATAACAGTCAAAGGTTCAATGACTACAGGTGTTGAGTATTCATTTCTTGGCTTGATAGAGGACTGTAAATGCAATGCATAAAAAAAAAACTCTGTTGTATGTTTCTGTACATTCACTGCAACCAACACTGTATCACTGACCTTCAGGTCAATTGACTGTCAATCTCAGTACCCATCGGCTACAGCACATTGTCTGACTGGTGGCAAGGTACAATATTTTTGGGATATTTCCAGGGTTCTGGTGTAGTCAGGATATCCTGGCCAATACTTTCTCCTCTGTCTGCTGGTCAATGCAGTCTGATTTTCGAAACGAGAATAGAGTTGGAGATGTGTTTGATTAATCTTTATAAACAGATATCCACATAACGCTAATGAAAAGCTAAATTATCGTCAGACCATCTGTTTTTTTCCAAGATTGCATTTAGTTCCTCCTCATTTGAATAACTGTCAACTTAAATGCACGCCGATGCCACACTTGAAAACGTTTACATTTTTACATTTACAGCATTTAACCATAGCATTTAACAATTTTATATAAGTGAATTACAAACAATAGTGTGTCAATAGTAGAACAGTTCATACACCAGTTGTCGTACACCAGTTGTCGTATACCAACTGGTACTGTTACGATTGTTTATCATGACGTATTAATCATGCGACAGTCCTACGCTCGGCCTGCTGCTGCGCGTGCATTTCTCTTGCACGAGCAACACACGGCGTATTAGCGAGTACAACATCGATCCTACTTTTAGTGTAGATGCTAAATATTAAACAAAAAATGCCTACGATTATACTGTTATTTTATGTTGTACTACGCCGCACATGCACGAGGCTTGAGGTCTGGAACTCCAGTGTCGCAGGTTGCAACGTAATCTTCTGTTTGTACTGTGCATGTGTCAAAAGAGCCACTTTGCCAATATGGTGACACCCTTAATTAGAAAATGTCTTGCTTCTCTACTTCTTCTATGTATCTTTACATTTCCAGCATTATTAAACGAGCATTCCATGACGCGCCACCATCGTGTGGCCGGTGGCCTTAATGCACCACAGCTGCTTTACGACCAGCACATGCACGTTCCAGCACACAGTGTACAGTACACAAGCATGGCTGTATTGAGCATGTCTGCAGCTAGCTCACCTGCCTGTGCCTAATGATGGGGGTGTGGATGGGGACCTGTACTGCATAATAGGAGAGTGTAGCGCCTAGGTGTCCAACTTGCTGTGCAAACAAACTAGTTATCAGAGTGTTTTAGGCACTTCATCTCAGGCCTTAGATTGTTGCAGTTTTTAACATTGTGATTAGCACATTGCAAAGGCATGCAAGTCATTAAATGTTATGCAGCGTTTCTGACCCAGGGTTTAAACTGTAGTGTCAATGGTTAGGTTAGGCTTCATGTCATCCTCCTTGTGTGAGACCTCCTGACCTATAAGAGGTGCCGTGCTCTTCCTGTACCAGTCATGTTCACCAATCAGAAATGCCTCAAGGTGACTGCATATACACCCACCAACAACAAATGAAACGTGAATCACGAGATAATCATTCGTGGATATGATTCTGAAATTTCCTCCGCTGATATTATCAGTTCAACGTGACGAAATAAATAGGCTGTTGAGGAATTATTTAAGATGGCAGGCAACGGGAGAGTTGGCTTGTAGGTAAGCAATGTCAGATTCAAATAAACATTGACATGCACAAATAAGGTGGGCTGTATATAAATAATGTTTAGGCCTATGTTGCATTCTTGGTAAGATTCTGATTCTGATCATTCATTTTAAAGCTTGATCGGTTCAGATTTGAATAATTATAATCTTCACAAATTAGACTACTCCTTCCCAGCATGCCGACGTTTCGCCGCTGGCGGGGCGCTGGAGGCTATAGGATAATATACCTACAGGGCAGTCTGGTTAATTATTAAGACTCTATAAATAATATATAAATATAAATATAACACATGTAGCTTACTCTTTTCAGTAAGATGAACAAAGTTATATGCAATATGCAAATTGTGAATAACACCTTCCTCCCAAAACGTAATTATTACAACCACATCGCATGTTTCACGTCGTCATTCCCCCTCTGCATGCTCAGCTTTCTGTGTGTGCGCAAACTCAACAACTTTCTGCGCAAGCTAGTTTTGACTAGGGACACGTTGCTGGAACGTATGAGTAACCACAAGTCAGGAACACCCATAAGTGACATGCGTCTCCCTCTCTTGACCCTGCGTGTGTGAATGCAGGGTCACCCCCCTTACCACAACCGTATCCCACACAAGGTTAAACAATCGCTGATGGTACGTTGAACCTTGGGGAACAGTAGGGGCCCCTTCCCTCAGACACGGGGTGGCAGGGCTCCACATCTGCCCCCAGGAGGGTCCTTCTGATCTAACGACTGCTGCCCAGTGCCGTCCCACGTCCCCCACTCTTAAATGACCCTGGTTAAGCACCCTCTCTCCACGTTTCTGTTGGCCGCCTTATACTCAGAAACAAAGTCACAAAAAGGCACAATTGTCACTGGGATGGTGCCCTGAACATACAAAAAAGGTAGAAAAGAAATGGGCTTTTAATTGTAAAAATGCACTTATTAGTACCCCACGGGAGCATGACTGCACCTTTGAGGGTACATTTGTGAAAGATATACTGTACTTTAAAGTATACAAAAATGTACTGTGCCTTTGTACATTTTAAAAACCTATCTTCACGTCACTGTTGTCCGTTACCCTGGCCACCCGCTCATACTGTCCACCTGTCAGAGATTATGCACTGGGCACCATAAGGGCCGGCTGCCATGCCAACAGAGTAAGAAAGCTTAGCCTGCACACTTCCTCGAAATGACCTCCTCTGCCACCATTGATCTCTGGGTTGGGTTGACCACTCAACCACGCTTAACCGCTCTTAGTTATAATATCAATATCATACCAATATCTCATATAATTCACCTAGCAATTAGTAGGAGATATTGTTTTGCATTGTTGGAAATGTTGTATTTTGTGTGTATTTTTTACAATAAGGGCCTCATTAACAAGCCCAGCATAAAAGCGAACATACCATTGCATTTTGTTTGATGTATGTAAGTTTGAATACCTGCAGCTAACCATAAGTTGTGGCGCCCAATTGCAGAATCACCGACTCAGAAAAATACAACAACATTTTTATGATAATGAAATCTAATACAAATATGTTTTGGCAACTATAAAACATTTTAGAATAGGAGCTACTAGGTAAGTGGGAGTAGATGGCAAACAGAGGAAAAGATTAAGGGCACAAACAAGCACATCCTCTCAGCACGTCTCCTTGGTCTGTATCTTAGTCTTGCTTGGTCTGTTGATTCCTTCCATTGTTTCCCTGTAAAAACAACTGGATTAAAGCTGTTAGCAAACACACTAATAAAGGCAACACCGACATTCACTTTCCATCACAGTTTCCATACAACAGAGTAGGTAATCAATCTTTACTTATCCATCTTCTCACTTGTGTTTGTACTACATTCCAATCTGCCCTCAGCTGCACAGGCCCACATTTCACATTGGAACAAACCACGCCCCCTTGCTCATCCTCCAGGCCAAGAAAAAACTTCCATAAAAACCACACGGGTAAAAGCAAGTGGAAGAGCCCTTGGGAAGGGACCACAGAGGGAGGAATCCACCTTTCCATTACGGTTGGGTGATGATTGGGCCACTGAATCGACCTTTGAAGCATCGGTGACACAGCAGAGGTCTTCACTCGAGAAGAGTTGTCGCTGAGGTTAAAGGTCACCCAAGCCAGGTCTGCTGGGATGGCATGTGGCCTCCCAGCATGCTCTCTGGCCTCTGCTGCATCCACCACCAGCCTCTTGTTAACAAAGACATTGTCCTAAGCCAGGACTCTCTCTGTCTCTCTCACACACACACACACACACACACACACACAAGCGCATGGACAAACACTCTTGTGGGCAGGGTGACCAAGGCTCCCCATGAGGGTCTTGGCCTGTCATCTGACAGAGCCTAACAATAGCGGTGCTATAGCAGATGCGCAGGTTTCCGGGCCAAACAGATGGAAGGTAGGGCCAAAGTGGCTTTGGATAAGAATCAACCCCTTCACCCCGTAGAGACAGCACAGGGGAACTGGCTGTCAGGGTGCTGTGTTTTTAGATAAATTAACACAGCACGAGGACAAACAGTGGGCATCGCAAGAGTCCAGGAACAGCTTGAAAGGAGGCGGCCAATGAAAGAGGGGCTCACTTAAGGGCCTGGAGTCCCACCAAGCCCCTCTCGCCCACAGCATGGAACACCAGACTGGAGGGTAGGCATCTCCGCATGGAGGACTGAAATATTAAAGTTTGGCTCAGTGATTGTAAGCTACACAGCACTGGCTCTGTAAATGGAACACAAACAAAGTGGTGCAGACCACACCACACTACAATACTGTGTGTCCAATGTGTGGGGCGGAGCATCTGAGGGAGCACCCTATGGCATTGAAGGGAGAGGTGTTTTGATCTAGTAAATATATCAACTGTGTTCCTCCAGCATCGCTGACTCCAACTTTAAAGCGGCAATAAAGCACCGTGCTGCCGTTTGGTTGGGGACAGGCTCTGGCTTGGGCAGTGCAACCGTGAACAGAGACATCAGCGTGGAGCGATGTGTCAGAACCCGATTAAAAGCAACAGCAGCACTGTTGTCACGCTTCCATCACTTCTAATGGTCTGGCTGCCCCCCCGTCTGGCTGCCAGGTGGGTCGTATCCTCAGCAGAGTGGCCTCTGCAGCCTCCAGCATCATCCAACGCTAGCAAGGCACATTAGCTAATGTAAAGCTTGTTTCTACATATATACTGTATAAATACACTTTACTTACCCTTTGAAAGGCCAAACTAAGAATAAAATAGCTTTTGATAGGCAGGCGAAAAGACAAATAGATAAACAGGACATTTCAAAACATCACTGTAGCACCCTGTATAGCTGCAGCTGTATGTTAACAAAGCCCATAGTCATACTTTAAGCTGCTGCTGCCAAAGACAGAACATCAAACACCTAATGTACAAAAACTACCTGGACCTCATTCTGATCCAACACTTTATCTTGTCTGTCTGTGTCCAGTTGGCCCAGCTTGAGTCCCGTTCCAGGTCAAAGAGCTCTTCTGCACCATTGAGGCCATTCTGTTCCTGCATTAGCTTTGTATCAGGTAATTAAACCCAGTCAACACCTCTCTACACCTTGCTAACAGCAGAGGGGAAAATTGAGATCTGTGCCAACTGCCAAATAGTGTTGTACACCCAAACATTATTTACCAAATTTAACTGATTTATACATTTTTCAACTGATCTACCTTTTCCACATCTGACTTTGTCCATTTTGCAGTTTTGAATAATTAAAAATGTTTATTCCCAAATCATGAAAGATTAATGTGTGAAGGATGCATATTTAACTATCTTAATGCTGTGCTTTCTGACACATTCCTCGTTCAATTATAATTTTGGGGGAAGGGATACCGGCTTCCTAACAATGAAGATAAAAAATTCAGAAATAGGTTTCTGCATATTAACTATCTCTTACCGTGTCTTTTGTGTGGTCGTGGTTTTTGTTATGTTGTATTAAACAAGCCAGCCATACTGTTAAGATGCAATGACATTCTATGACAATTTTATGGTCACAAAAAAACAAACTAAATGACTTTAAGGGGTTGTGTTCAGGGATGCCTTGGAGCCAAACACAAACTTTCGAACAGCTAATTTACCAAATTGTCCATGATGAATTTATGTCATTATGCAATGAATAATAGCAGCCAAGAGCATGCTGCGTTCAATAAAATTTCAATAATGAATATAGTACTTGCTGTACGCCGTATAAGTGGCCATTTCTTTACATCAAGGCAACCACAAGTTAATGAATAACCTTGATCTCTCCCTCATCTTCATCAACATCACCTATCCTTGTGACCTCAAGTGTACTTGTATTCCCACTGGACATTCATGCAAACACAGGAGCTGCAGGTGCCTATAACACACACAGGCTAGCAACAAAATATTTTTATTAATCATAAAAATAATAAAAACAATAATCACTTTATTACCTTCTTTACAAATACATCTATACAAAAATAATAAATAGTCATGGAAAATGGATGCATTATTTTATATTTATATTCAATAATTATTACTAGCATTTCTTTGAAAGCAGATTGTATCGCCAGACTGCTTGCTTGACCTTCCAAAACACCCAGTCACATTACATTAAGACCTTGCGCTGCTATCCATCACATAATATGATGCATGGAAAAAGGCCAGAACATATTAATTATTCCTTCTGTCCATTACAGCGTCTGTATTTAACTTCAGGCTGTCACTTTGTCAAGAACACAACATGTAAAAATAGACGTTGCCTGCTTTAAGCAGTAACAACCACTGCTCTGTGAGTGCTAGTGTTTTGAATAATTACGGGAGGCTGAAATGTTGATGACACATAAGAACTCACTAAAATAAAAAAATTCAACATAGTGTCAACACGGCAGAAGGGTACATGAATGATCCCACATAGACAAATTGACTGGGAAATGTGTCATACAGTATACAAAAAGAGTATGTTTTAATGTGCAAGACTGCAGACAGAGTTTTCACTATTCAGCGGAAAGGGAAACATTTCAGCAAAGCGAGGGCAACTTTAATTGATTTGTTTTCCCCTTATGTACAGTTCACATTTAAGCAATTCCATTTTGCATTTGTAACATGTTTTGAATGTGTGCACACAGCCAGTATGTGGATGAGTGCCCTGTGTATGTGTGCGTACAATAATGATGTGTGTGCGTGCGTGTATGTGTACAATACATGATGGTGTTTAAGTGCGTGTGTGTACAGTATATACAGTATGGTGGTGGTGTGTGTACAGCACATGATGGTGTGTGTGTGTGTGTGTGTGTGCGTGTGTGTGTGTGCGTGTGCGTGTGCGTGCGTGCGTGCGTGAGTGCAAAATACACAATGGTGTTTAAGTGTGTGTCTGCGTATGTGTGTGTGTGTATATATATATATATATATATATATATACAGTGTGGTGATGGTGTGTGTGTGTATATAT
>JAODTR010000005.1:972770-986821 GCA_025399935.1 Amblyopsis rosae | reverse complement strand
AGACGAAAGTATTTCATACGATTAGTTCATTCATTCAGATCTAGGATGTGTTATCTTAGTGTTCCCTTTATTTTTTGAGCAGTATATATATATATATATATATATACACATACAGTATACAGATTCTAATGTATACTATGTGTGTACACACACACACACACACACACACACACACAGAGTATATAGTAAAAAAACATTAAAATCTAAAAGTGCTGAACAACTTTAAACACATGCTGTGAATAGAAGCCCAAGGAGACCACCAGGTTGTTAGAGCGAACGCTCCCAGTCAGCAGCTACAGCATTTGAGTAAGACGTTGGATTGAACCTGCTTGTCAAATTGCAGCGCTGCAGTTTTTTTTAAGCTGTGAACCCCATTGCAGCCAATCGCCTCTCTTCCCTTTCCCTTTTGAGCAGTGACACTTTTTACCAGCTTCTCACAGCTCCTAGGAGACGCTCGTTTCTTATGCAAGCGTAGCAGAGCGGCGAGTTCAACCTCCAATGGCTCTGCACTACATGAAATCAGCTGCAATCTTTTATTTTATGTAAGCAGGTATAATGCATTAATGTCTAGCTTGCCGGCATGCAAAGGGAGATGCACTGTGTTACGATAATAGAGCATTGGGTAAAACATGACTGTGTAGACAGTACACTAAATTAAATATCCAGTTATTTTGTTTTGACACCACATGCATACATTGATTAGAGACAATGCCACTTGAACACAGTTTGTCCAAATAGAGCTTTGTAGTTTCGATTCAGCATTGAGCTGAGGGATAAGAGCTTCTCTGGGAAATCGGACAGACATTCTTCTCTGGCATTTGCATACCCTACTGAGACAAGTCTGGCTTCACGTCCAAAAAGACAAAAAGAAACAATTCTCCAAGCTCCTGTATTTGAATAATCCAAGGCACACGCTCTCTCTGAATTATTTACCTGTATTCACATTCATCATCAAAATATTACACTGGGAACGACTGAAAAGATTAAACCACTATAGCTATTTTGGCGAATGCAGGACTGCCAAATGTCTGCTGTTTCTTATTTTAATGGAAACAAGTTGGGAGGGGTTTTTGCTGATGCTCTTAAGAGGAGATTGCAGAGTTGCATGTTGCTATCATGGCAGTGATGTACAGGTGCTGATCCCTAAATAAGATTTCATCCGCTGTTTTGTGGATTAGAGTGGTGAAAAGGTTCAGCTGTAACATCATCTTCCCCACATGGAGAAAAAGGAAGCGTGGAAGGTATGGCTCTGAGAACATCAGAGATCTGTTACTGTCTCAGGCTGTGCAGTAATGACTCGCTCATATTTGCCAGGTCTGAATGAGTTGCGAACAGATAAAACCAGCTAAATATGAAGTGCTTTCATACATCAGTCAGCTTTACAGCGTGTCATATCTCCTTCTCACACATTCAACCTGATCTAGCAGGTGTTAACACAGCAATGACACCTGATATGCCCTAGCAGACATCAGTCCCTCTTTAAATATGTATCTTTTATTTAACCATTATTTACATTATACAACATTTGATTACATGAACAGGTCATACACCAGCAAATGTACTGTAGGCAAACAACAATGTGTTATATATTTAGCCAGTAAGTGTCTTTGGGGGACAAAAAACATATTTTAAAATTGAATACAAATAGAATAGACAGAAAGAAAATGCAATAGAATTAAATGCCATGGGAAACAAAATGCGTAGTGGAGGTGTGAGGGACCGAGCCACGAATAAACAGGGTGCATGTCAGGGTAAAATTAACAATGAGGTTTATTTACCCAAAGTATGTACAATTTATAAGATGTGCAACAAAAACCAAGAATATAGACAAAAATCTTACTACCCAAAAATACATCTTACTACATCAAAAATTTACATGAGGTCAACTGAACCTACAATAACACACAAAAAGACCTTACCCCAACACTGACCTAACTAATACTGAAACAAACGAGGTATATATACACTGGCTAGCCAAACCAAATACAAACCAAAGGGGTCAGAATACAACATTATGATATTTACATTACCTATTCCATAATTAATACAATTACCTTTGACACAAGTGAAGTTACCTTATTAATATACCCATACATACATAATATATACCTACTGTCAAACATCACATACTATCTTACTCCTAAAATCAAAATCATACGCCACCCCGCCAAGCCCAACAGGATGAATGATCTTGATCCACAACCTGTTGGGATACTATAAGAGTGGTTTCAATTGCTCAGACTCTCCTTTGCCATTGAGGGGTCACACCACACTTCAGCCATGGTAACGGAAAGAAAACTTTAAACATAACTTAATCAAATTCGTGCACTTATTTAACTAAGAAGCCTAATAAAGAAACTAACAGTAAACGTGTAAGTGTGGTGCAGTACTTCAATGACATGTGCGGCTTTAGTCACGGCCATCAATTATCTAGTTATGCAGTTATTGTTTGCATCATAACACAGTAAAATACTATTGGTATGTAGCATGTATTCAGGAGATTACATGAACAATGTTTATTTACATCCCATTGGCCAATGTTGCATAAGAACAGTGTCCGCATATGGCTCTAATAAAACCATTAGAATGTACATAGTCAACTGGATCTCATTATGGATCTGTTCCATTGTGTTATAGTATATCAGAATAGACAAAACTATGAAGTAACCGATGCATTTTGAAGGTGCACCTACATTAAATGGATGAGCACCTGTGTTTTCCCTATGACAGTTTTGTTAACATTAGAGTCGATAAAGAAAGATTAATATTGAACAAAAACGCCTTTCAATTCAGTGCTATATGTTGCTCCCTCAAAAGCTCTGCCCCCCAAATTGGACATACGATTCCAAGGATAGTGTTGTGTGGTGTATTCCAACAGAGCCAGGGCTATGTAGAAACACCAGATTATTTCCTCAGCGCACACACAGAATGGACAGCTTAATGAACACCATGAAGAGATATTCAAAAAATTTTACAAAAAAGTTGATTATCTTCCAATGACTGACTCCACTGTTAAGGCAGTCTGGAGTGAGATCCATTGCAACACCCTCCATGGCATCACATGCATGTTGAGGTGGTTTATAGTATGGCTGACAGTCGATGACGGCAATGCTGACTGGTTGAGGAGCTCCGGGTGGTCAGGTAATGGCATGCGTGCTGTCACTATATTCTGACCTGTCATATGAATAGAAACACCTGACACCACACACTCCATCGCAACTCTGACAGTTCCCAAAGTGTGCTGGACCCAAACTGTATGAATACTGAACTCTCCACATGATGTAGGAGAGTGCTGTTGAAAAATAGGAAGGACTACAATATTGGTTGAGTTATTGAATGGGTTAGGCGGTAATGGATGTTATTCAGAAATGAACATTAAATTACTAGCTGGACACGGCAAAACTCAATGCACACATGTATTGTTGTATATTGACGTACAGACACTGGATGAGAAACACAAGTGGTGGCTGGCCTGAAACTGAAGATATAGCCACTGATCAGTATCCGCAACTCCGACACTGTAGTGATGGGAGTTAATTAACCCTTTATAGGGCACTCATTTAAATACTTAAAAATTCTAAATATCAACCCTAGAGTGTTATTGGGGGATATTATTACTGTTGTCACTTTTTTCAAAATGAAACATTGTTATGCTGCAAATCAAGGTCAACGAAGTAACCTTATATGTTTCCTTGCCCTACTGGTGGTACGTTTTTTTTCCTAAAAGTATATATATTATTAGAAAAACACATAATGATAAATATATATACTGTTTAAATATTTATTTAAGAATATTTATTAATGATATATTGGTACTTATTATTTAAGGACTTTTTAAACTTTCATTCACGTGTCAAAGTCCAGTCCCTTAGGTAACTGCTTCGTTGTACTTTATGAAGCAGCTGCACTATTCAATAATTAGTTATAATGCATCATTTTTTTTAATGTAATAAAGAAATACACATATATGGTGCATTAATTTTTCATGAACAGATTTAATTAACTTATTGAAATCCTATTCAAGCAATGGCTATCTCATCATGCAGCACAACTATTCAAATGTATAATGTGTGAATTTCATCAACCTTCCATTTCTAGTTCGATGTTATAACCGTAGGTGTCGACGTAGGTAGGAGAACAGAAGCGTATTTTTAGAATTCCGAAAGTACACTGAAGTGCAACTCCTGATTGGTCAGATGCCCTGGTGTAACTAACTGTGACGTAGCCTGATGTTCTGTGAATTGCTGGAGAAATCCATGTGTTTATACAACCTCACAGAGAAGCGTGGCAACGCGTTTTGAATGTTCGGAGAAGTGTGGTACCTTGCCCTATAAATGCTTACAGTCCAAGACCCAATGCTGGTCTGTTGGTTGTGTTTCAATGCAACTCTACAGAAAGGCTCAGCTGTTTGTTTTGTTTAGGTAGCAACATAAGGAGATATCAGAAGGCTGCACATGCAGCAGGTTTCAGGTGCTTCTAATGGGGACCGCAGATTCGTCCTCCAGAACTGCAACACAAAACCATAGACGTATGTATCACGTTTGTTTCAGAACCATTACACCCCTAGTAAGTGCGAGCCCATTTAAGTCAAACGTGTTTCGAAATGGCGGCAGAGCAAGATGAAGTCATACAATAAACTGTGGCAACGTCGATTGGTGCTGCTCCAATGTTTCTAAAGACTGTAAACAATCATCAATGGAGAGTGTCCAGACCAAATTCATGAAGCGAATGTTGGCTCTGGTTACACCAGTCTAACTGATCAGAGGAAATTATCTCAATAATGTGTCTGGGTTCATTCTTCTTCACATGCCTGGGGCCCAGGGACCTGCCCTGGCTTTCTCCCCAAATTAGCTTTTCACCTTTAATTACCAACGTCTGGCATGGTGCCGTGTCCAGACGACGTTGCCTACACCCATTAACGTGAAAACAAAAACCAGTTTGAAGAAAACAAATGCATTCTGCCTGCCTTTCTGAAGTACGTTTAACAATGTCCTCGAGCCACAGTTTTCCAACGTGTGAGGAAGTACCGGGAAACAAGACATCCATCAAATTGACAGACAAAACAAATTACGCTGCAAACAGAACCTTAATGTGTCACTGGAGATAATGGTGTCAAGGCTGGTTGGCAGTAGACATAGACACTTACATGCTACCGTTCTCACACTTATGTGGCCTTGCGCCACTCGCTAAACAACAAACAAAAAAACTGCGGAGATAAGGATATATAATATGGGCTTGCCTGGATAACATGTATTAACATATACATGCTGGGCAGTGTCTGTTTATTAGCCAGAAGAGTTAAATGGGAATATTGACCCAGCTTTTTTCCCCTTTACCTCTTCTGGCAAATAAACAGACACTGGCCAGCAAGTGTGTATGTGTGCATTAAAGGGCAACCAAACACTAACATTCTACAGTAAAGAGCACCATCTAAATGTTAAACCCAGGCAAGGCCATTCACTTGCAATATTTAAAGTGACATTACCTGTAGATGATGCTGTTTGATTTTAGTGTTTTAATCGCTTTATCTTTCACTGTCATTGGAGACTAGTTATATGCAAATTCTGCTAGAATACACTGCACATGTAAATAGACTGTACTGTACATGGAAGTATGCTTCCCAAAGTGGAACATGCTGAAATAGTGGTGACACTTTCCAAACCAAGATTTGCTAGCTTCTTGAGGCAGAACCAAAGGCCTCCTCCCGGGTATGATCTATACTGTACTGGCTTGTGCACACAAGTGAGATTATTCTTTGAATGAATGGTGCAGTCTTCCTAAAGCCAATAAAAGTGTAATTACATGCTTTGGGCCTCAGTGACAATGCCTGTGCAGCTTCCAGCTATCAGGGAATGAGGAAGGAAGGATTACATTCACTTTTCATCTAGCTTTGGCATGATCACCTCTACAGGGGTCACCTTGGAAAGAGCGCTACAATTTTACCAGTCATTTAACTCTTAATCCAGTTTCCGTGTACAGGCTTGCATTTCACCCTTGAAAGCAACCACAGCCTTTATTACTGCATGCAGCCATAGCAGCACAGCAGCCATTTAAACGCATGTAGCAAAGCGATCCCAAGACCCAATGGCACAAAATATAACATATCTTACAGTAGATAACACAGTGATTTTTCTTATTTGTTACAATCACCAGCCAAGAGTGGGACTATTATCCTCAGCAGGCAGTCATATATTCAAAAGCATTACTTTGTTTTACGTGTTATATAGTTATTTTGGTCTCTGTATGAATATGAAATCATTTCCAGAACATTCCCAGGGCATCAGCTGGGCGATTGCATAGACCGCTTGTTAATATTCCTTGCGTCAAATTTCCAAAGCTGCAGCCATTACATATTCAGAGATAAGAAGATATTTTTCAAGGCAGGTAAACCAAGCGTGATAAATGGGACAATAAACATTTTAATCCAACATCACAAACGTGCAGAGAGGCCTAATGCAGCACTAAATATGAACTGCCAAGAAAACAGCTCTTCACTACACAGACATGGATTATCTCAGTTGAACCTCAATCATTTCATTTCAATCATTTGGTTTTCTCAATAAAATTCAGGTTTTATAACGAACGCCAAGGTGCAAACACGTCCCTTGTTTCACCTCTTTTTTGGTATTATACCAAAAAAACGGTATGTAAACTGTACATACACACATAATGTACTTTGATTTCTTTCACATTAAAGTCAGTCAGATTCAGATCAGGTCAGTTTTACATTGTAATTGGAGTTGCATAGATGTAGTTAAATTTACACTCTGGTGATCACTGCAGAAGTTGGGTGAAAGCATGTCGAAATAATAGATTCAAATATGAGTACTTGTACTGCACATATTTTGTACTGAACAAAATGAATTTCACAAGATAAAAATATAAAAGCCAGTCTGAGGTGCTGACTGCATGTACTAAAATACTGTCAAATAAAATCACAAGTACAGTATTATTATATAATATGTGCATAAACCTTAGCAACTATTTTTGCAAAAAGTACGTGTGAAAAAAGCTTACAGTATTTGTTGTCTTGCCTCAGATACATTAAACTTTAAGTGTTCAAGTGTTAACTATTCTGATCAATACTCTGTGGTACTACATGATCGCATTATTCAGAAATAAAAACAGTGGTTGGATAATTACTGGTTTGTTTGTGGTTTGTTCTGTCAGAACAATGGCAATTGATTGGCTATCAATGGGGAGAAATGTGCTAGGAAATAATATGACTGGTGTCATGGAGACACCAGTCATATTATACCTGGAATTATGTATTTCCTTCCTGGCATTTTCCTCCTATGGCAAAGTCACAGTGTTCAACAACAGTTCAACAGTCTGAATGTTTACTCTGAACTGGGAGCATCCACATGGCATGCCCTGCCAGAGACTATATAGACCATTTCCTGTCACAGCGTGGCGACAGGTGATCAAAAAGTAGCTGTTTTGAACCCATCTAACCTAGGCTAAGTGTTAATGAGTCCCTGAGCAAGACACTTAACTCTAACATCTCCCAGTGGTTGGACGACTCCTTGCATGACTTACACCACCATCTGTGTGTGAGTGGCTGGTAGGTTGGAATATAAACTGTAAATGCAGACCATTAGCAATAACTGGTGTTTTCACACGTGTTCCAGACATAACTGTCTATTATACACCTAAAATAATATACCCCCCGCGCCCCGTTCAAGGATGAGTCTATTAACGTCACAACATCAAGTTGATCTATAAAATAAATTAATCTATAACCTTGCTTTTATTCAATCCACTGAAAATAAGTTACTCTGTAAAACTATGCGTACTGTGGCAAGTTTTCTTGCTGCTTGCGTTAACTTAATAATGGCAACTCACTCATAGTCATATTTAAACATGACCGATAGCCGTTATCTTAATCAATCAATCTAAGTAATGTGCCCAGGAAGCTAATCCATTATTATGCATTATTAGTGGGTAAATTAAGGTCTTGGAGGTTAATTAACTATAGTGAGCTAAGGACAACGTTAATAATGCAGCACTAATATAGGGCAGGTAATAACACACTCTTAAAAATGTCCTCCTAAACTCCAGTTTTCTCTTATCTAGGACAGGCTGTGTCTACACTTGACACTTGCTTGCGGCTTTTGCTATCAGAATTTCTAGAAGGGATTGAAGGGATTAATATGACAGGTTTTATTAGCGTAAAACATCCGATTTACCGGATGTGGCTGCAGTTTCCCACAGGTGTTCAGGACCATGTTTCTGATTAACACTCATGTTACAGTACAGTATGTGTATGTGTACAGTATCACAAACCTAATCAGGGATAAACTTATATTTTTGTTAAGCTTCAACATTACTCAAAAAGCATTAGGACTATTTGAATAAGAATAAAACAACCTTAAGCCTGTTACTTTACTCATCAGTAAAGTTGTTTAGGTTCAACTCTGCCTTGAAGAAGAAAACCTTGAGCTTGCTCCTTTACTAATCATTGGAGGAATTTAGCTACAGATATTGCATTAGGAATGTAGGTCTGAGACAAGTTTTAAGTGAAAGAAAAATGCCTATGGCTGCAGTACTGAGTTGCAAGCTCAGAAATAGGTGCTAAATCATCGTAAAAGTAAATAAGTAAGCCTTTGCACAGACTAGCATCAGTGTCTCACCGGAGCAAGAGCCTGTCTCCTATTTATGTAGCGTGAGGCAGTTTCTGTACAACTGCTGGACAGGCTGCTAGTCTATTTAGGGCATTAACCCCAATCTGTATATTTGTGATGATAGGTGCCAAACAGAAAGGAATCAGGTTCTAGGTCAATGGTACATTTACAATCTTCATATCTCCAGACAAAGTACTTTAACTCCATAAAAGGTCCCTCTTGAATTTCTCGCGATTGGTTGGCTATAGGTAATGTGATCTATCACGGTAAGCCTATAGACTGTATAAATAAACCCTTTGTGACATCAGCCATAGGTCTTGAAGCTTGAGCTGTTCTTGCTCTAGCGTTGCCTTCTTTGCAGAACCTGACTCTGCCTGAAACTACACTGCCCTACAAAGCCTAACCGTCGTAACTGCACTGAAAAATGACTTTAAAGTTTTTTGACTACAGTTTGAATAGTTAATTTGAATACAGTTAATTAACAAGTATTCATTAGGTTATTTCATGCTATATTTTCCTTCATATTTTTTTTACCCATTGTCCAAAAAAATGCAGATACAACACTCTACCTTTTTATGACCATCAATATTACAAAGGATGTACAACGGCAAAGTGGTGTAATTACTGGCTTAGTGTTAATTCAAGGGCATTAATTAGTTGTTTACATTTTTTTTTCAATATGAGGAACATTGTTTTACTTCCTTATTATTTACCTTGTTATTTCTAATTGTTTAATAAAGATATGTGACATTTGTTAAGGTCAAATCAGAAATGGGAAAGCGATAATATGACAAATCAACAGAAGGGGGCAGCGCAAGTAAGATCTTGACATTGGTGTGTCGAATTGCAGATACCACCGGTATAGCAGTATTTTCGGGAGCTATTTTAGGCTGTGCATCCCAACTTTTAGGTATAATCTAAATTATAAAATATATTTACAAAATGATTTTGATTTCATTACCAGCATTTTGAAGCTTGGTATGCCTATATTTTTCAGCAGCTGACCACTTGGATGGTTTGCCATGGCTGCACTACAGTAGTTTGCTAACATTAGCTGGATTATTATTATTTGGATTATTACCATAGATCTGATAGTAAATTACGGTAGTCTACTGAAGTTTTCCCGGAGCAGGTAGGAACCATTATGACGCCTGAAACGTCCTGTTTATATGGCTAAACTATTATGTGTTTGTTTTATGTTATTATGTGTGTTTGTTTTATGTGTGTGTTTGATTCAAGTATTCTTATTAAGCCTATCAATATTTTCCCTCTGCGGTATTCCATTGTAGCCTACTACCAATGCCTCCTGCCAGTTGTATCTGACTGTGATCGAAGCACTGTTAAGGTGTTGTTTGTTTATGCAGATACGACGTTTTAACGTAGCTGTATGTCCGGTTTTGTACTTAGTGCAAATATTACACCCTTATATTTCGAAAACGGAGCAACATGTAATCAAAATACGTTGACACAAGATAAAACAGACTCCCAAACGTAGATTTTTTTATAAAACAGAATTTTGAAAAAAAAATCTGATACGACGCTAAACTTTTGGACGGCAGAACAAGCCTCCCGAGATCAGGAGTTTCAGTTTAATTTCACCTTGAGAATCAGTCTGGAAAGCCTAAGAATCATTGTGAACGTGTCCAAGTAGCAACTGAACTTTCTAATCAGCGTCATGTTAATAGCTATACAGGCTGGTTGACAGCGAAAACAACCAGATGATTCATCCAATCAACTGCCAAGTATTTTTTTTAAATACCTGTCATTCACAAACAGTTTCAATGTATGGTTCCTTAGATGGACTTGTGATTACAATTCCTCTGGCATGTCAGGTTATGAAACTACATTACCAATCCATACTATCCATACTAATGGTATAAATGTATGGCTTAGAATAATATATTTGAAACTGCTTATTGTCATAAACGGGAAAAGTAGCTATAGAGATCAAACCTGTTTATTTGTAGCAGGCTATAAATAGTATATTTTCGTTGTAAAGTTGCCCTTTTTTAACATTTTGGAGCCAGCCTCAAGATATCATTTGAGGAACTGCAGATATTGGAAGTTCTTTGTTGAATTTATTTCTCAGCAGCTGAGGTTCCTGCTTAGTTAAGCCATAATATCTGAATGTAGCAATATTTAATGGTGGAGTCAAGCAAAATACTGTCGATCCTTCAATGCCATAGGGTGCTCCCTCAGAAGCTCTGCCACTCAACATTGGACACACATTTCCAAGGCTAGGATAGTGTTGTGTGTCTGCACCGCTTTGTTTGTGTTCCATTTACAGATCCAGGGCTGTGTAGAAACACCAGATTATGTTTTGCTTAATTTGACAATATGTGCATTATCTTACAGTCACTCCACCTTTAATACTTACAACAAAGCAGTGAAGAGCAGCAGGGGTCATACTGGTTGATTCTTCATTGGCTTCTACTCTGCAGCAAATCTCTTTTCAAAGCCATTCTGAACCCTTTGAACCTAACAATTTTGAACCCTTTCTGAATGGTATAATGATTGTGTGTGTGGACAGGGAGGGGGGGTTATTCCATCTCCCTCTATGGAGTCACACCTAACCTGCCGCTGTACTCTGAGCCTCTGCTTTACTATACAGTATATGTATATTCCTTGAAGCCTGTAAAACCATCTTGATCTCGCAAGCTAGTTGACTCCGCTGTGTGAATTAGTCTGGAAGACCTGAATTCTAAAGCATTTGTCATGAAGGTGGTGCTAATACATTTAAATAAAACGTCCTTAAATACAATTGTACTTCATACCTTTATTTCACCCCATCAGTATGTTAAAAACAGCTAGTGCACCAGTGGATATCAAAATGTTTGATGTAGGCTGTTGTCATCATCTTGGAAAGAACTAATTGGCTCAATTGTGCTCTAAATGGTTGACAAATACTACACTGAATGGTTCCTGACTGATATATTATTATTATTATATTTTTCTACTTTACATCTCACATAATGGAAGGTCTTAGCTGTATGCATTGGTTGGTACAGAAAAAGGGAAGTTGCTCCACACAAGAAATGAGACAAGACAGAAACATGGAACATTTAGAGCAGTTAGAGAGCGGGTACGGACGCACAAGGCTTGCCAGCTGTGATAATGATGTATAATTTAATTGAAGGCTGGGCTTCTATCCTCCATAGAACTCAAACCGCTCTTCCCTTGCCAATGCATTATTCAGGCTAATGGTGACCCTGAAATGGAAAAAAAAAAGGTCTTATCTCTTTAAAGTTTTATTGCAGAGAGCAAAGAGAGGTAGAGGTATACAGAAAGAGTTAGAGTGATGGGAGAGAATCATAGATAACATTAAAAGCGTACTGAGATATAGCGCTGTCAACTGAGATACAATTTGAAGGATTGCTGTTTTTGACCATGACAGTGTCATCTTCCTGGCAACAGCAGACAAATACAATATAAGAAATAGACTCCATAAGTCGGGGGGTTTTTCACTCAACAACAATGGCCTTGGACTGTAAGCTGAAAAGCAGCTTTACACCATATATATTCAACAGAGTGCAACATAAACTTCGTCCTAAAGTACTACTGGCAAAGGTGGCTCTAGCTTCTTGTGCAGAAGTCATTTGAGTACAAATTCCTAGCAACAGGAGCTGAATTCTGCTGTTAGCAACATTAACATCAACGCCACAATCATCAATGTGAATGAGAAATTATTGAATGAGAAATTGAGAGACGAAGAGAAAGTCTCCCTCGCTCCGACACTGATGGATGTGGGCAGTGTGTGCTTGCATTAAAAATGAAGTTCTCAGCGGCTAGCTAAGACATGCCAGGAAGGAACGGAGTGCAAGTTGTCGTGTGCAGTAATATCTACCCCCTTTCTATCCATCAATATAACTTGTCATACAGTATGTAGAGTCCAAAACTCACCCATAAAACACTGTTATTGTTAGGTATAATTTCCACGGCTTCCCACGGCTTCATTAGAGAATGTGTGACTGGAATGTATCCATTAGTTTGTACTGCATGGAAATTGGATGGAGGGTCATTAGGTGGGTGGGGACAGGGAGGCAGGGGGTGTTATAATGGTTGAAGTGAAACAGGGCATTTCATTGCAGTTAACTGATATTTGGTTTGCCATGAAACTGTTGGCAATTGAAACAAATGAATGTATCTACTCTAAATGTAATACAAAAAGGTATATGAAACAGCCTTGATTTATACAACAACAACATTATCATCATATTGATACATTGTTTTAATAATCATCTTAACAGGGTTATTGAGGCTGAAGCCATCTGGTTATCTACGGTTATGTTGGTGGTCTGACAAAAGCGTTGCTGTTGCGATAGTATCTTGAAATAGTTTATATCAATCGATTCACAAGAATCTTAGCTTTCCAAAAATAACATTTACAGTATACACATTTCTAAGTAGCCGTGTATATCCTTAAAGTCTGCATCATGTGACCCGCTTTCCGGAAGCTTCGGGTATTCGCTATTAGCTACTACCAAAGTAATCTCAAAAAATGGTATTCAGGTCAGCCCTAGCAGGCTTTTATGAACATTTGATACAAGTTGTGAGCCTAGGGGGCATGTCTGGGTAAAGCTGCTTGCACTCACAGTTTGGTCAATACTGATACTGCAACAAACAGGCAAACATGCTTACAGACCTATCAAACACTGAAAGTAAGACATACTTTATACAGGCAGCATGTGGACACAAGCATGTGTCCACAACTGAAGCACTGGCCAGAAGCTCAAGTCAACAACATTAATCTAAACATGTGCCAAATTCACATTGCAAGAGTCATTCTTACACCACTTTGCAAAAGGAAAAAAAAAAGTTTATTTTAAATGTGTGTTAATGTTACACTAATTAATAAATAAACAGAAGAATAATGTAAATGTTTTTTTTAAAATACATGCAAAATACACTCAAGGCCATGCTTCCAAGTGGTATAAGAGAAATGATTTAGCAACAATATATGCAACCTGTGACATTGGTAGAGAGAGATGTCTGCCAAGATGTTTTTATCTTGGTTAAATCCACTGAAGACACTGCACAGTTGGCCCTGTCTCCCATTAATGTCAATGCCATTGCAAGAGCTTAATTTGTTTACCACAAAACTAAATGATGCATTCAGTTACAAGTTACTCTCAAATATATCTGCATGTCCAATGTTTTGTTTTTGTTACGTGAATTAGCATTTTCGATGTTTTGGATATTTTATTGTTGATCATAAATGTGTTTCAGGACATACAGTATACCAAGGTAAAGACTGCACATGGCAGATTCATGTAGTTGTCTTACTATGCAATGGCAAAACATATTACATTTAAATCAGATATGTAACAGTAAGCTTATTTCCAGTGTTGGGCACTAGTTAAACTACATTTATGAGTAGCGTGGCGGTAGCGGCGCTGTTTTCTGAATCAAATAGCTTTTCAGTAGCGA
>JAODTR010000005.1:957088-972670 GCA_025399935.1 Amblyopsis rosae | reverse complement strand
GTCTGGCCCCTCCCCTGAGACCACTTTGCCTTGGGAGACCCTACCAGGAGCACAAGGCTCCAGACAACAAAGCCCTCAGGTTCATGGGGGCACCCAAACCTCTCCACCACGATAAGGTGATGGTTCCCGGAGAGGTCAGTCAGAGCTTGCTGATGTTGCTTGGGAAAGGGACGTTTGGGGTCCCTTGCTGAAGCTGCTGCCCCCGCGACCCGACTCCGGATAAGCAGGAGAAGATGAATGGATGGATAGATGGATGGATGGAAATATAACGCATTTATGTTGATGTATTTGGAGTAGCATGCATTGCTAAATTAATTAGCCACCTTTAACAATTGTTTGCCATTTGTGCTAAACTAAATGTGTTTATATGCAGGAAAACTTTCCCACCTTTGATTTGATAACCTACCATAGATGAGACAATGCAGAGATTAATTGATTGTTATGAGACACCAGCTGGGAAAGTTCCCCCCTAGCTCAGTAAAGCATCCCCAGAAAAGGATACAGTTGGAGATGTAATTAGCTATTTAATGAACAATGAAAATGGATGATTCTCTCATCATTTAAACACACATTAAGGTACCCAAAAGTCACAGAGAAAAACTTGTTAAGAAAGTGAAAATTCATGAACACATTGTATCCTGTGTTGATCTACAGCATGGTGGGCAGAGTACAGAATGTCTTCCTATTTTCCACAACAGCTTCTGCTGATGGTGTAGCTTTTTGACTCATGACTACAGTACATATCATATCAGCAGTGCCTTTTGTAAATGTTACACAGCCTGGTGGTAATACTGATCACTTTGTCTTCACAGTGCCCTTTCTGTGCGTCTTAAGTGTTATTTATACGGCACACTCAAACAGGCAGCATATTACATAGTCAATTCAGACAGGGTTTTAAATCAGCCGGAGCACGACGCAACAATTAGCTCATATTGTCATTTAATAGGAGAGAGTGTCTTTTCCCTTGTCAGTTACAATGACCTTCATGTGAGTCCTAATCGACAGGCTGTTAACAATACATGGCACCAGGCTGTGCAAATGTATACAGCGAGATTATCAACAAAGACCCATTGCATTTGTCAGGAGCATGTTCATCTGCCTGTTCATCCTCATCGCCTCAGTAACTACCGGCCTGCTACTGTCCGTGGCACAAATGCTTCTAGTCTCGTACTGGGCTGATTGTCATTGCGTGCAACCGTCCTTGTCTGTGACAGTCCATAAAAGTTTGGTTTTCTGTGTGGGTAACTGTCTGTGATAGTTGCTTTCATGTGTTTTTGACGTGTGCTATATTTAATCCATGTGTTATATTAATAAACGTAATGAAGTAGAATTTCATTAAGCTTGTTTTCCTGTGTTTTTGTCTGCACCTGCACTATGCACCCCAAACCTGTGACAGTTACTACTAATGTGGTGAACAAATTAGTGCAATATACACTTCAAAGCTATTAGGCTGAATGCCTAATTATCATAGGCATATTAGCCATAAAGACCTGTATCGCAATTTATTGCAATATGTGGTCATCTGTGGTCATAATTTTTGTTGTTTGTGATAAACTTTTTGTGGGTACAGTACATGTACAGCATGATGGATTTTCTCAATTCATTATTACTAATGTAATTTGTCCACAGGCATTTTCAAAATCTTGAATCCTGACCTCAAATTGACAAAGCATCCAAAGCACAAAAACATTTAGCCTCCATACAGCCAACTTCCTTTTGTGAAACCAGTTCCTCCCCAATGGTGGAGAACACACATCTTTTCCTGTAACCCAGCAGACCTCTTAGCTGTGCTGTGGGTTGGTTGGGCCACTGCCTGAGCAAACGTGGTTCTCTGTCTTCCTCAGCTAACAACAGTAGCTGTGTTCTTCTGTCAGAGTGATTCTGACTCCCCATAGTGAAGCCATAGGCTTAGACCCCTCACACAGGACGTTTCATAACATAAAGAGCAGCCAGTCTTTTAAAAAGACGGACGTTATTTTAAACCATCTAAAGATGTGTCTATACTATTCAACTTGACGTGACGTGTTATACATTTGGTGTACACATTTCACGTCTGTCAGTCAGTGACAGTGTATTCACATTGACAAACAACTGAAAAGTAGCATGAAACAAAAAAGGTGCCCTGTGTACCCAGCCATGTAACCAAAACCTGAAATCCAACTACAGCATTGTACATTGAAAAAAAACATCAATAGACACTTTGTTCCTCTCCGAGAGGTGTCTATATGGCACAGCAGTTGTTAATGCCTATTATGCTTATAATATAGCTGACAATCTACTTCCTGTAATTCAAATTCCAAATAAACATCCTGTGAAGAGTGGCCAATTCTATTCAAATGCCAACCCCTGAACGGAATGGGTGCCAATTCCCATATTCAGAATTCCCTAAAACCCTGCTATTTACATATTATGGTTTTGTACAATGTAAGCCATTTCATGCGGCTGGGAAATGGGAACCACTGACCTAGATTGATGATTAACTGGGGTTTGTATACTGGGCTTTGGGAAAAATAGATGCACTGATAGAATGTATGCACTCCAAATAAAATTTGCAAAAAATAGCTTTTAGTATTTAATTTAAAAACTATATTTATTTGATTGTTTGTGTGTTCTTTCCTTAAAACATTTTTTTGTGGGAGGTGAGGTTGTGTGAATGTGAGAAATATGATAATTTAGTATACAGGGTGATATCTGATAAACATTTAGTTTTAATCTAAATTAATATATAGTATATCCAGAAGTTGGTTTAGTATTCATTCTTTATCTTAGAGTGGTTCTAAGTATACTGTATGACTTTCTACCACTAAGTGCACCATCATCTCCGACCATAACAAATGCTTTGTGTGCCACACCTACACACACTAACAATGTCAGTGCACGTGTGTTAGTCTAATATATACACCCGCGGCCGGCCCAGCTATGTAAGCAAAGAAAGGAGGAGCTGGGATTACAACACAGAGGGAGTGTGATGTCACTCTCTGCTCAGGGTGCTGGTACTCATATATATTTACATATGGTTTAAAATACTGTAGTACTATACTAGAGTATGTAAGCAAGTCATGAACACAAAGGTGAAATGGCTGCTACGCTTGCCTGTGCCCTCAATATAAAGGAATAAAAGACGGCAAGCACTTTGACACCACTGTCCTTTATGCCACAACAGCCAATGGAGCCTCACTCAGTCAAATTGAAAACTCCTCATACATACTGTAGTAGAACATGGCAACCAGAACCGTCCCCTCATTCTGAGGAGGACACTGCAGTCACACACAGTCCCATGGGACAATGCACACAAGCACTTGTACGAAGATGCCTTGAATGCCCCAGGGTTTCCGTGTCATGCAATGGGGTTGCTCTCAGAAGTTGGACAAGAGCTTTGTCAGTCACACACATTTCCGCCGACAATCGTGTTCCATAAACAGTGAGCTGTGTGAGCAACATTGAAGCCCATTGCCATACCGAGTGCTAAGTAGAGCTCGGGACTGTATGCTGTATTTGGAGCAAGCACTTAGAACACTGATTAACACTATATCAAGATCTCAGGTTGTACTCAAGGTGTAAATATTATGTCTAATGCCAGCCCCATTAATGCAGGTTAACAACCAACTGACACGCATCAAACACACAGTGTTCCTTCTAGCCAGCTGTGTTTCTGGTGGGGTCTCACCTCAGCACTGCACAATCACACTCAAATCTGTTCCAGCACCATCTGCTCTGTAGACAGTGCCAGGAGGTAATATAGCTGGCCCACATACTTTATTATAACAAGTGATACCTTGCTTTTCAACATTGTAATCATCTGCATTTAATAGTTAAAGACATCAATCTAGAGATTTCTAAAATATTATATAAACAGTAACCGTAAAAACCAGAGAAACCGATGCATTGGTCTCTGCAGTTTTCCCATCTACAGTATGTGCTTATGTTCTGTATATACAGTGCTGCCCCGCTCTGGCCACTTCTGTAACTCCGCTGTGTATGGAAATGTAACCTTGTCGCAACTTTAAAACTGGAGTTTTATTCCAATCTTTTGTTATTGTCAATATAACCAATTTGAGGTGTGATACCTGCTATTTCCTGGATGATGGAGAAAGAGACGGGGACTGCCAGTCGCAGCCAAGCTGACTTGATTTGCATTTTCAGTCTGCTGCCTTGCTGCTAATGACCTGCAGGCTACAGCATTAGCACCAAACCGCACCTTTCTGCTGATGTACTGTCAATTATGCAGGCACGTCCCTGCAATCCTGCTCCTCAACATTGGCTGATCTCCTTTGTGCTGGGGCGGAAAGGTGCCAGGCCGAAGCACAAGACAGATCAAACACCTTCGTACACACACTCACACATGTGTCGCCTTTTATTATTGAAATTCATCTTAATATTGCCTCAGCCGAGTTTATAATCTACATCTACACACACATACACACAATACATTTTTTTCGGTTCCTGTTTGAATGATGAACCACCGACTGCTACTTGGTGCTTTTGGAGAAAAAAGACTCAAAATGTCTAAATGTCTGAGGGGTGGGCTGATGGTAGAATAACATGTCAAGAGCATATTCTTTGCTGACATTTAAACAGAGGGAAAAAGTGCAAGCCTAAAAGGGGCAAGAAAAACTGTGGCTTTTATCACAAGCGGCTCTGAAACATCTCTGACATTTCTCTCTCACACACACACACACACACACGCGCACACCCAATGCCACAAGTAATATCAAAGAGGAATATCACTACCATTGAGAAGAGATGTAACTCTCATACATAAATGACACTAGATCCTCAAACTCTGATCCATGTACAGACCAATAAGCTAGACTGCTCATTGTGCAACATGATACAGTAGAAGCCAATGTATGTTATGCAGGAGTTGTCAACACAAGTCAAGAAACAAATTGCTTAATCATCTCAAATTTTTACCACCACCCCAACCCTTACTAAGTATTATTGATATATTAGTATTATTGCTATTATTATCTGTTTGGTAATCTATGTTGTTAGTAATGCAAGTATTTGAACATAGCTACATGTATAATACTACATTGTAAAACGTGATTGAACAACGATCAAGGACATCTCCATTAATTTGTTAATGAGTTCTCTTTCATCCTGGAGAACAACTGAAAGCAGGCCATTCACTTTAAATGTGGCCTTGACATGTTTATGTGTTCAGTTCATGTGGCCCAAGATAAGCAGCACTGAAAAGGTATTTTAGACAAAGGCTTAAAATAAAGGAACACTAGTTGACCAAGTCTAGGTGAAAAGAGGAGTAAAGCATTCATTAACAGGGCCTATAAAATACAGACATTAAAATCAAACATTGCACCTCTTTCTTTAGACCTACTTAACTACAGTACATTGAGAGTTAAAATAATTGCTTTATTAAAGGCATGAACATGCAGCAGGATCATAATATGGGAGACAAAAGTGCAACACTGCAATGTTCCAATATTCCTGCTGGTCCTGTGCTCGTGGTCCAGCAGTGATGACAGGAGAGGCTCTCAGGACAAACTGCAGCCCCACAAATGGCACTATAATCAATAACTTCCCAGGCCTCTTGTTAAAAACTCAATTTCCATGTGTGCGAGTCTGTGAGAGGGCCCCTATTCACTTCACACCGGCGCATCACATCTCACCGTGCGAAGGGAGGCATGAAAAATAGGGGAGCCTCTGTCACCGGCCAATATTGATTATGTGTGAAAATGTCATCATTTTGTTTTAACCCCCGCCTCACAGCCTTCCTATGACAGGTTGGCTGGCAGATATGAATGCCTTCGTATCACTCTTAAGAAGTAATGTGAGCCGTTGCTCATTTTGCCCTACAGACAAAGAGGTATACGCCAATCACAGGAATTTAATAGCTTCCCGAAGAGAACATGATGATATGAATTAGATTAAAGTCATTATTTAAAACATTTCTTCCCTCCTTTAAGGATATTTATTATTGCCTTTGACACCACTTTAATTAAGCTCCGGCCTAGGCATTTAAAATATCAATTTCGGGTAATTAGAGTTGTCATTGGTAAAGAGTTAGATAATATGGGTGAGGGAGGGGTTCATAGCCAATTGAAATGTCTGGTTCATATATGGTGTCTATGAAGAACAATTGGTTAATTAGTGACACTGTCTGATTTCAATTTAACATGTGTAATGGAGATAGGACCTATTAAAATGAACATTCAGGTAATCTGTCACGATTGACTTGCCTACTGTACTTTCTCTATACTACATTGTGTTACTTTTTAAAATGCAAAAAGAAGCCCACTGCCTTATTTCCCGATGAATCATTCTTTGATGCAGGTGGGACTGAGAACCACTGCTTAGTGTATTGCCATAGAATATTCCTAATGCAATATTGTTTCCAACCTTCTCCTCTGAATTCAGCTGTGTCAGCATGCCAGGAAGATCAAAAGGTGCAGCGGAGTCATTTTGAGTCTGGCGTGACCATCCCCTCATTAGACCCCATCCTAGCAGGGCAATGTCGCCTCATGTTTAAAGCATCGCCTAACGCTCACTCTGTCATATATACTCTGCCTACCCTCCCCCTCATAGGAAAATAGCCTATAGGAGTGTTATATTACTTTGAGAGGCATTTCTTTCCTCCCCTTTTTCCTATTGTAAATTCAATAAATCTGTACCAATCTTGTTGCGCTTTCACACTGGCAACTTCTTCATTCAGCATCTGCTTGAAGGCATTTTGTCCCAGACTCAGACACCGCACAGACTAGCGAGGGCTACAGCCCGATTAAACTCAGTGCCAGACCTTATATGGCCTCATAAACACTTCTATTCAAAACAGTAATGCATTAAACATGCAAGGGGACTAGAGAGAGACAATATATTTTGCTTGTTTCAGAGGAAAATCCTATGAAATATGGAATATATTCCTTGCAGATGGAGATTTGGCATATACATTTATGGGTAGTTTCAAAATACGAAGGAACATATTTGAATAACAGGGTCATGGCAACACATGCAATAACATTTTGTCATTAAACACCTCCCCAGTGGAAAAAGAGGTATGCACTGAATATAGACCCTGCTGTTTAAAACCCCCAAAATAAAACAATGAAATAACAACAGTGTACTGTACATGATAAGGCTTGGAAATATTGCGGGGTGTTACAGGGGAAAATGCATCGTTTCCAGTCTCAGTTCAATTATTCTTCTCCCTCCACCTGTGAAAGCTGGGTAAGATTGTGTTTGAGTGTGCGTGGGCGGACGTGCCCGTTCTGACAATAGTCAGGTATATCAACTGCACAGCCATAATCCCTCTCTGCCTGCTTGGGAGCTGCTGCATTTGTCAGGGCACTGCTCCATAAAAATGCACTGGATTACCCAGAGTTCCCGGCAGCGACAAACAGATGTCACACAACATCACACTGTCAATTTCTCAAGACAGGTGGGAATTGCTCTCCAATCTGTAGTAAATCAGGGGTACAAGAGAATTACATTGAGACAAGCCTGTAAGGGAGGGAGGTAACATCGTCTTCGTTTTTACACTGTCATGCTCAGTGAAGGGGGAGAAGTCATGTTACCATTAAATAAGCTGAGGACAGTGATTTCACTCTTCACATGTTTTAATTGATCTCATCCATCAATCGCAGCTCTAAGCACGTGCTCTGATATCTCACTCCTATTGTGGGCTTCACGGTGCCCTTGTCAATCTTTATTTATGCTGCTCAGCCCTGCCACATCCCTGGGCTACGAGCGGCCGGTTAGCTGGCCATTATCAGCCAGGACCATGACGTTGAGTAGTCTCAAACAGACACACGCGATGCAACAAAGGCAAGGCGTACTGTAATGACAGAGAACAGGCGCGGAGACTGTAGCTCAGATGTATCACAAAGCTTGGCCATCTACCTCAGAAGTGACACTGATTAGGGTCTGGGTAGTTGAATTTGCAATAAGGATATCAAAGTTGATTGCTAAGCATCCAGGGCTTATTATGGGGGGGAAGGGTAATTACTGGTGGAAAACACATCTACAACACTGGTTTGATCACCTGCACTGTAACTCCACCCATCATTTGTTTGGTTATGATTTGCCACCATTTTTCTATGAATTTCCTCATACATATTTCCTCTTAAAACAATGAGTTGTGGGTGAACATGTCGACGGATATTACTACAAGTTCCTTCAACAGCGGTATTCTGGCCAGAGCATTTTAATGGATAAAGTATACAACCAATCAGTATTTCCCCGATAAGTGGCCTAATTTACAATACATTAATAACTCTAAATTCCAGTGTGATTGCAATGCATGCATACTTCAATTACTGTGGAATATAGAAATTGAATTAATGATACTATGTTAATATATTATTGTTAATATTATTATATTATTATTATGTGTTATTGTTTGGGGTCCCCTGCTGGAGCTGCTGCCCCCGCGACCCGACTCCGGATAAGCGGATGAAGATGGATGGATGAATGGATTATGTGTTATTGCTTTTATACAACAGTTCGACACACGCATTTTATTTGTAAATAATAGTAATAGGCGCCAACAGATAATGATTTGTTTGTTTGTTTAATTATTCATTCGGCTTCGCCAACACAAATAGTCCCGCAACCATAGTTCTAAACTCCTATCAACAGTCCCTCTGGTTCTGTGTCGGCAACTACTGTACGTGGCTGGACTGTTACCAAGCAAAACATAAACATCACGCTAGCTTGTTACATACGTTTTCACATTACTGCAGATCAGCTAATTTGTATCAAATACATCCATGTATGTAGCAATCCTTCTATCATGATACTCATGTACATTTGTTTCCATTTATCACGCAGCCAGTGAAGTTAAAATCTGTTGAGTCACTTGAACAGCGTATCAGAAGTGTGTTGTTTTTTGAATTAGCAACCGTTATTAGAAGAACACTGGTAAAGTGGGGTGATACATGTATAGTTAAAAGTGTCAGTGCGTTAGACTGAAATATTTGCACTCATGGAATGCCTCTTGTTCAATCAGATCACTTGGTCGGAACTAACTGTTGTATAAACAGTTTTTGCACATGGTGTCACTAACTGATTTTGCATTCACAGCCTTTTACAGCCTTGAGAGTGCTAACCAATTGATATCTTACATTAAAATGATCTAACAATTATTGGCTTGCAGAGCATTAAAGGACACATTCCATGAAAACCAAATATTTCTAGTTGTTTTTGGAATTAACAATGTCGATGTGACACGGAGAAGTAGTAAGCCTTTCAAAGTGGACTGTTAGCTTCCTGATCTGTATTGGCTAAAAAATGGAGGGAGGCGGGGAAACAGGCGAATGAGAGAAAAGGGCGTATGTTGCGTAGATTACTGCACACGGTTTGTTTGGTAACGCCCCTCTGGGGATATGGCCAGCTACGGCAAGGAACTTGATCGCCAGTACACGAACCGGAAGTAAAAGTTTGCAGATGACCAAATCTGTAAATCTAGTTTTTGATAAAGTAACTACAGGCTACCATAGCATAAACAACTAGTCTGCAAGTCAGGCATATTATCAAGAGTGATGCACTGTGCACATCAATAACTACATTAGATTAATATAGGCTATTGTTCAGAAACAGTAAATGGATTAGAAATAGGCTGCTTGAATAATGTTGTGATTTAGTTGACCTAAACATTGCTCATTGATAAAGACACACTCGCTGTCATACCGGAATTGTTGCCCCTGCCGTAAATTGAATGCTGTTTTTTGGTACAGTGAGTAATAGCCTAATGCTTTTATCTGGGTCAGTGATCAGTCATATCATAGAAAACATTTAACGTTATGTCCGTGAAAATAACCAAGATAGAATATGTCTTTGTTTAACGTTTCTTGTTTAACTGAATATCACTTTGTGTTGTTGCTAGCAGCTAGTTTGTGTTGTTGCTAGCAGCTAGCACCTAGCCACCTATCTATCATAACCCTGTACCGTAACGGCTACAGTTTCGTGCTATGTAACCCTTCATTCATTAATGAATACGTACTTATTGGCACATGGTTGTTTAGCGGGCAAGGATGGCAGTCAGGGGAGGGGCTGAGAGGGGAACCCCCAATAACATTAACATTTGGATTTGATGACGTATGAGCGGAGTGCACAGTTAAAAACCAGCCAGGTCCTGGGGTGATTTATGATGTGTACAGTAGATCCGTTTTCAAAATGACAATTTTTATTAAAAACGGAATTGCATATAATATTAATAACACCAGCATTGATGTGTCTCATCACAGATCAATCATATTACTTAGTTTACAGATCAAAACACACATTTTAGGGTGCAGTTTGAGACAGGCACAGTAAATTACAGTATACAGTTTACCCTACTGCAGTATTCAGTTACCACATTAATGAAGTGGGGGGTATGCCTTTTATTTGTTTGTAATGTGCAAAGTCGTAGCTTAGAGCAGAAGGATAACACTATCAACAATGCACCAGATTCACAATCTGTGACAATGGGTTCCAGCAAAAAATTGGCAATTTCTTCTTTTTCTCTTCTTTTTTTACTTGGCACGTCATTAAGTAAAGGCTAATTAAACAATCAACCCCATAGAGTCCCAATGCTCCGCAGTAGTGTTGACTTAGTAACAGCACTCATCCTCTCCATGCAGCATAATGTCCCCGTCTGATAGCAGCCTGGGAGAAGGGCTGTTGTCACATACTGTTTGTGTCACTATCTCGTCTTTCCCTCTCTGAGAGGACATCCACAAGGTGCCGTAAGCTCAGGCTGAACAAACTGGAGTGCTGCTAGCGTAGAGCGTAAGCTCCTACTGATGACTGAAGTGGGAAACAGTATAGCTCTGAAAACAACACAATCACATGTCTGGCCAACTCTAATGGATATACCGGTGTAGATTATGCACGGAAAGATTGACACTAATGAACAGACAACCACCTGAATATGAGCAAAAAACATTTCAACTAAATCTCTGCAATGAACAAAAGCTTCCACCGTATTAAATGTCTCACAATAAATCTTACAGTCAGTCATTCTAATAAGCCAAGTTGTATATTATCATAATATTGTATATACACACAAGAGTGTTATTTAATACCCTGCGTTCACGAGGGCGAAAAAGCGACGGGTGCCATTCATTTTCAATGAGAGCTGGCGATTCAGAGCGACAAGCAACAATGTCGGGAGGGCAATAATAGACAAATTCTGAGTGGCAAGTCACAAGACTACCAATGGGAGTGAAGGTAGCATGACACACGTTTTTTAAACCTAAGAGCAAAGTCTTTCAATTTTTATAGTAGATATGGTCGTTTTTGGTTAGAATACATTGTCTTTTAGTTGCAAAATTTGCAGTGCAAATATGGATTTTTTGCACCAATGTATTTGATTTGTTGCAAAGATGTGTACTTTGACCTCAAACGATGGAATTGAAATACTAGTTTGATTGTAATGTCACTGGCTTTTATGTCCTATTGGAAAAAAAGTCTATAATCATTTCTGAAAAACATTTATGCTTTTGCATCGAGTCAATGTGGAACCTATGCTGTAGCCTACGGCATAGCTTACGCCGTTGTGATCATTATCATTATAGCCACACTATGCAGAACTTGACATCTACGAAAATAGAATAGACTGTAAACTTTTAGAACAAAGTATTTAGTTCCAGCAAATCTCTTAGTTACACCTACATTGACCTTAGGAAACAATTTGTGCCGATAGAAAATAAATATTTATAAAAGACCACTTTCACTGCCCGAACATGAAAATCTCATAGGGAAATCCCCATTTTGTCATGTGCCAAGTTGTAGTCTTGGTTATAGCCTATGCTAAAGCAATGCATATAAAAAAATGTCTTTCCAGGAAATCTATTTATACAAACATTGTCAGAGAGACAATATGTGCATGTACAGGACAATGTTATAAAGATCCCTAACTCCAAAGCACTCTGGCATATATATGGGCTTGCATCCACAAGACAGTTGTTGCTGTCTGCGTCGACAGACCCTTACTTGGATTTTTTGGAGAGGTGCGTGTCCTGTCCGGTGTAGGTTGCAACCTACATTGATGGAATGCAGAATCATAAATTGGTCTTCAGACAAATGTGTTAGTGTTTATAAATGTTTGTGGCAAATTTAAAGCAAACAGAAAGTGACTGCAATATGTTCACGCTTTTTTGAACGCACCTCAGCTGGCAATCTAAACATTGACCTTGGGTGACGTGGGCATCAGTACACCGTATGCCACAGTGAACGCGTCTCGTCCAGGTCTAAAAAAACACATCTCTCTCCATCAGCTACAGCTATGCTGCTGGGTGCTAGAAGGCAGAGCAACCAGAAACCACGCCCCGCCTCTCTCTCTCTCTCTCCCCTCTTCTTCCTCCCCATTCTCTCCCTCCTCTTCTCCCTCTTTCCCCACTTATCTCTCTCTCTCTGTTCCCTTTCTCTCTCCCTCACCCCCTCCACCTCTCTCACCCCTCTGTCTCTCCACCTCTCTTTCTCTCTTCCCCCCATGGCATAGTCTTTCTAGAACGTGGTGCACTTTCTGGCGCTAGGGTGTCAACGGGGTAAAGGGAGGGGAGGGGTGGGGTGATCTTGAGCTGACAACCCTCACGTTCTATTGCTCAGGATGGATGTTTCCCATCATGCAGCTCAATCAGCCGCCCAATGATTCATTTCACAGACACTTGGGTAATTATAGGCGTCTGCTCTTCACCTCTGTGGGATGAGACTGCACGAGTGGAGCAGGGGGGAGGGGGGGGGGGGTGGTTAGTGTTGGAGGGGTTCACCTCAGAGTCAGAAGACAGTGGGTGAAAACACGGAGGTGGGAAGAGTTGAAGTTGGGCGAGGTGTCGAGATTCACTTACCTGGTGAAAATATGTGTGGTTTTATTATAGATGTTTACAACAATGTTGCAAAATAAGCAAAAACAGAACCGGAATAGAATGCATCTAAACCATAGTCAGAAACGGAGACTAAGTCTATATAAAGACTGAACAAGGGAGGGGCTCGAGGGGGCATTCGCAGCGATTCAAATGTGAAGAGAAAACGACTCGTTAAAAGCTCAATTGAAGCTCAATTGAAACCAAGTGTGCAAGCTCCCCCTACTGGTGGAACTAAAAACCGACATAGGCTACGGTATATTATTTGCATGGAACGGTACAGTGCACCATTAGAAGTCAAGGTCAGAAAAAAACATTTTCAATTAAATAATTCTTACAGTAATAAATAAATAAAAACATAGTATGCTCTGTATAGGAATATTTTGTTACAGGACTTAACATTAACTGATCAAGACAAAATAAGGTAGAGAGCTTCATGATTTTCATAAACTCAATAGTCTTTACTGAGTTCAATGGTGTGAACAGAATATTGATTTGGATGACAAAAAAAAATAATTGCATAGTATGGCTGCTGGGAGACTAGGGTGAATAAATCTGGGTGCAAGAGCTGTTTCAATCTTTAGGCAGGGCAACAAATCTAAAGAGAGACCATTGATTTTTTTCATGTTTGTTTCCAAATGTGAAATATTCAGTGGATGCTTGTTTAAGCGTGTCAGATTCAGACAGCTGGATAATTCAACTCAGGACTGTCGTGGCCATTGATTTCCCTATAGCGTGATTAAAACTATACAGCCACTGAGGTTTACAAGGACTCCGTAGGAGCGAGTGTATATGTCTGACAACAGAAAGACTTGCTGACAACATCCGGTGTGCAGTTTCCGCACACCTGCTTATAAGCCAAACACCTCAAAGACATTTGAGGTGTGGGCTTATGGCCTGACGTCTATACAGTACACACACATCTGCTGTCAAGCCATCAACATGCGTGCCTGGTGAATGCATCATTGTACACTGAATCCCACTATTATACAATAAGTACAAGCAGTAATTGTCATTTTCCAGGAAAGATGGACAGACTGACAGACAGGCAGACCGACTCTCTCTCTGTGTGTGAAGCAGTAGGTTTTTTGTTAAGATGTCTTCTTTGTCTGTATACAAAAGTCTTGTTAAAGTTAAAATCAAAATCTCTCTCTCACACACGTGCACACACACACGCATACACACTGTGTTGCAACCATTTGTTTTCCAGCCCTGAGCGCTCGCCGTGTGCAGAAACGTGACGCTCCTTCAGGAGGTTCCAAGGCTACGGAGGAGAGCAGGTGTGCGGGGGCCATAGTGACAGGCACAATTTATTGGCTGCTCCCAAGCAAGAGAACACATTCAATATTATGCTGGGAAGATGAATCCGTCCCCAACGCGCCAAGCTGGGCTCACTGTGAGGCCAGCCAATAATTTACACATTCAGGTAAGCTCAGCTCAGCAGCCTTCAGAGCTGTAAAATACCTGTGAATTAACAGCTCCCCTCCATTTATTTACTCCCTAAAACCTTCCAGGTCGACGTGGAGGTAAATTATTACCACATGGGGGCGCCATGTAAACCATACATTATCACTTGGTGAGCATTGACCGGTATTGTGTTTGTTCAGGAACATTATTCCCCCAGAATGCAAACTAAAACTTTGTGCACCATGGCACTGCGTCAGCATATATCATTAGTATGTGATGACTTGTGTATACTGTGTGCCCAGCACAAAGAAAGCCAGTTAAGAGCTCCCTATAATTATTCTTTATAATACTGTATTTAAAAAGATCTAAATAAAAACTCCCCTCTTATATCATCAGGACTTTATTTTTCACTTTGTTGGTATTTAAACTTAGCAATTATTTCTGAGCACTGAATGATAATGAATTAAGGCTATACGATTAAGAGCTAAATTAGCATGCTGTCTTTATCCTAACAGCACGCTGTTTGCTTGCAATAACTGGAAAATGTAGTGAATCAATATGCACAGTAACCAGCAATAACATGTTCAACCAACATGTTCAAACAACTGCTGCACAGGGGTCGACGATGGGTGTTTTGTTGGTGAAGGAGCTGGGTCCAAGTGATTAATTTATGTATTTATGTATTTATTTATTTATTTTATGACTTATTTACTTGTTTTCTGGAAGTAGAGGCTATGGGAGGTTGGAGCATTGACAGGCAGGCAGGCAGGCAGACAGAGCAGCAGGCAGCCAGGCAGACATGATGTAGAGCCCTGCATAATCAGCTCAGCCCCATTAATCTGTTCCTCCTGCAACCCTTGATGAGACCAATGTGCTGCATGTGGGTAAAGGTTCCCCCCTCACCTAGCACCCTGGAGAACACAGTGTTGCCCTGCAGTTGTGCAGCCACGCCCCTTACCACAAATCCACACCTCAGTTAACCAGTGAGGCTTAGTTTGAAACGTGATCCATTCTTGATGTGTCTTCACAGCCGAATATAAGGGTTTTAGTTACAGGTATGTATTCAATACAGTAATTATTCAATATTATAATACAGTATGCCTCCCAACTATTTAACAACATATTATGTTTGATGATTGCATGGAGCTATGCTAGAAATCTGAGAAACCACTGTTGAAAACACAAATCAAATTAAGAAGGTGTTAGTGTTCACTTTGAAGAGGAAAGTCCAGAGAAGGGTGCTAACCAAGGGGGGAACCTCAAGATGCAGTTAATGAGGGCCTACTTCAGACTGAATTACATCCATCCATCCATCCATCTTCATCCGCTTATCCGGAGTCGGGTCGCGGGGGCAGCAGCTTCAGCAAGGGAC
>JAODTR010000005.1:933247-953976 GCA_025399935.1 Amblyopsis rosae | reverse complement strand
CCATAGGTGAGGGTAGGAACGAAAATTGCCCGGAAGATCGAGAGCTTTGCCTTCCGGCTCGGCTCTCTTTTCGTCACAACGGTGCGGTAAAGTGATTGCAATACTGCTCCCGCTGCTCCGATTCTCCGGTTCATTGACAGCATTTGTATTATATTATCAAGCTATGCATTGAAAAGTGTACTGCACCCTAAAATGTGTTTTTTTTTTTAATCTGTAAACAAAGTTATAGGATTGATCTGTGATGAGGCACATAAATGCTGGTGTTAATATTGACAAAAACCAGTATTTATCCAAATCTGGCTGGTTTTCAACGGTACACTTAGTACGCTCATACGTCATCAAATGTAAATGTTAATGTTAATGAGGGTCCCCCTCTCAGCCCCTCCCCTCCCCTCACTCAGCTCTTTGATGCATTTTTCAAAGTTGTAGTGGGTGGAGTCAGGCTTAGAGCTAGGGTGCAGCTAAACTTTAATTGATCAGTCTCAGCTGATTGAAAAAAAGTTGCTAGTTCATTATTTGCTCTCATTTTAGTTTGGAGTTTGTTTTTTTTTTAACGAGAAGATACAAATGTATGCTTAAATACATAATTTGCAGTCTTCCTTTGGCATAAAGCAAGAGTAACTGTTATTTAAGAAGCATATTTAAGTTGTTTGTACAATGTGTACCTTTTCCTATTGAATGTATTACCTTAAAGTTTACAGTCAATACTGCAGATTTAGACCATCAATGTATCCCCTGAATATAATGTGCGTGTGCTTCTAAGGCCTATCTATTCATGAGTGCTTGTCAACAGTTAAATGGGCAGCAGCTACTGTACTGATGAAGGCAGCCCCATGATTACTGCTTCTCTTTGGGACTGCATGGACACACAGCCTTTATCAGACGCTGTACGAACAGAGCCTGCTTTAATTAAAACAAAGCTGACCTAATGGTGTGTAAAATGGCAGCTCATTCCTCACACAATAGCCAGGGTGTCATCAATTATTAAAGGGATTGGATATTTAGATGTGAGCGGTGGAGGGCGGAGGCTGGCCATGCCTCTAGAGGCAGCCATGTGAGAAGACATCCTGGACTGTATTGTGTGTGTGCATCCTGGCGCTCTGGTTGGACAACCAGGGCCGGGGCCATGCAGATTGGCATCGGGGAGCTAATGGCACCCGTTCCCTCTTTAATAGGCCTCTACGCAAGCTAGGTGGATGCATTTGTAAGCCAGAGGGATATACACACATCTTTTAGGTTGTTTTCATGCGCGGATGCTACACAGATGCACTTGGCCTAGAGGGCTGAGGCAC
This sequence comes from Amblyopsis rosae, assembly GCA_025399935.1. Classification (NCBI taxonomy): domain Eukaryota; kingdom Metazoa; phylum Chordata; class Actinopteri; order Percopsiformes; family Amblyopsidae; genus Amblyopsis; species Amblyopsis rosae. Next base: position 952,684 of record JAODTR010000005.1, on the reverse strand, counting down.
TGATCTGCAGCCCTGCAAAACAACATTACAAACATTTTGGTACAATGTTTTGAAGAATGATCTCAGAATAAAACTGTTCATGTCATATCTTAATACTACAAAATTGACAATATCAAAATAATTTACTCCTAGAATTGGATAAATGCAAGATTCTAAGTAATATTCCTTTGTGTTTGCTTCTGCCCTGTGTAGGCTACTGTGCCATGCCATGAAGGACCACATAGTTCGCGTTGCCAATGAGGCAGAGTTCATTCTCAACCGACAACGTGCAGAGGACGTCCACAAACATGCAGAGTTTGAGGTAATGTAAGCCTATGCTGTTGTGTTTTCATGCTTTCATGAATGCTTTCATTCATTTTGTGATAGGCCTGGAAGACCCGCCATAAGAGTATAGGCTTCGTCATTTCAATAATGCAATACTTGTGAGGCTGACAGAGAAAGTTGGTGCGAGATGTGCGACACACAATATTAATCCTAGGTGATTTTCAGAGTTTCTCTTGACTAGGCTACAGTGTTTTCTTTTTTTTATTGCTCGATCGGGTAGCCTACATGCAATGAATGGAGTGTAGGCTTAACATAGTGAGACCAGAACGCTGTCACTCGTGGAGAGTGAAGTTTAAGGCATAGACAAACATTTATTTTAAGCAAATCTATTTGTTACACAACGTTATGCTTGTGAACCTGTTAGCCTATACCTGTAATGATCACTTTTGGCACTATTGTCTCTTGCGTCATCTGTAGGAATTGCAGACAAGCTGTCATTTTAAATGATCCATGTCTGATAAACAGGCAGTGCATTTTCACCATATAGGAGTCCTAAACGGCAAAAATGCATTGCCTGTTTTATGTTTTTCTCACATAGGGACGGCCATATACAGTAGGACTGTAGCCTAATGTGTAGTGGGGCTCAGGCATAGTAGTAAGTAAAGTACAATATTGCCTCAATGCCTGAAAATCCATGTTGACAAATAGTTTGGACAGTGCGCTAACAAAGGAGTGCTACGCGCGTTAAGGAGGGCACTACTTTTAAACGTGATTGACTCAAGATAAGCGAGTTATCAGTTAAAGACACACCTTCAAGCGGGAAGCCCAGTTGTAATGGAAATTCAATGTTCAACCACGCTGAGCAGACCGTACCGAGTCGTGTTGCATATACTGTACTGCCTCTCAAAATCGTACCATCCCTGCAACAAACCTTTTTACCCTATTACTGGAAGTACATATCTGTACTTTTATTTGTGTAAATATCGTGTGGGTTTTACAGAAACAAATGTGTTCCGTCAACTTCTAACAGCAGGGTACTGGTAGGCCTACTGTTTGTCTGTTGATGTACTGTATGGTTGACCCATACACATTCACAATTATAATAGCAAATGTATTGTAAATCAATACATCTGTGCACACAACCCTTACACACACGCATGCAGAATAGAAGCCCCCAAAAAAAATGTATTTAAATAACAATGCCCTGTTCCATACATACATACATACATACATACATACATACTGTACATACCCCAATTAAACACCATCATTAATAAAAGCACCACAATTGTACTTCAGTAAACTCAGATCTGGTTCGGTAAACTAGAGTAGGCCAATTGTTTCACTGTGCAAATTAAAAAAAAGTCAGTAAGATAAAAACACATTCTACAATATATTAAAGTAATCTTATTTGGGCATCTACTCCTATATTATTAAACCTTTTTAAACGTGTAATCGGTGATTGTAAGATAATACACTTTTATCAAATTCACCAATCTGTCTGTTTGTATTCTGTTAGTTTGCCATTCTCAACATGTTGTAATATAATAATATGTTTATAATATAATAATATGTTTGACGCACTGGCTAATATCATACCTCCATGGGTTGTGCGTGCGTCATATATTCTTCGAAACAGCCATGGATCCATAAATAAGAACACAAAGAAAGTGGCAAACACTGCTCACAACAACAATATCCAAGCCTTTGCCATTTATTTCCAATATGTGGGGCGGAGCTTCTGAGGGAGCAATTTATGGCTTTAAAGGGAGGAGGTTTTGTTTAGATTTGAGTTAGAAATTAGCCATTGTTCTCGAGGATTATTGATCCTACAGTACCTTTCATTTAATGACAATAAAGCAACATGACAGAAATATTAATTTGGTAAATGAATGCTGCCATAGTAAGATACGTTTGCATGCTTGCAGGGTGGTTAACACCTAGCAAAAGGGTCTCTGGTTCAATTTCCAGTACTGTGAATGTGAATTTAATCTGAGTTCCCCCTACTTCCAAGGTAATTCAAGTTAGACTAATTAGAAAACCTTAGCGAGTGATGCATGCTATGCATACATACAAGTACGTTAGCAATAACGTGATAGGCAACGTTTATTTACACATATTATGTATTTATGAGAAGTAATCTAAGACTAAAGCTATTTTGATAATGTTTTAATTTGATATATTTTAGTGTATTCAAGGCTAGGTAGACGTGTATGTCATTCCTGGCATGTCATACAGTATAGGCTACAAATACACACTGTCACTGTAAACATCATACTTCACACAGACCCAAACATATTCTGGCAAACACAAACACACAAATACATACTTCAGTCACTCCTGTAAGCAGCCCATACATGTGGTGAGTGATGAGTTTCTTATCTGTGAGATGCAGCCGTGCTCAAACAGCTGCTTTATATACAGTTGTTGGGGCTCCTTGACCTGCTAGATAAACCACAGGAGACACCTTGGTACGTGATGTGAAGAGCAGCAGAAGAAGTATACCTGGCCTCATCCCTGTCATCTGACAACACTTCTCATCTAGCTCTGACAAACCTTTATTACCCACTCTTGAAGATTGAAGATTCAGGAGGCAGATAAGACAGTTTCACAATTAGGTTGGTGGCAGGGCCAAGCTTCATATGCTTTAAAATGATAAATAACGTTTGATATTTGTCAGAGAATCACATTGGTAATGTGAGATGACATGCAGAGATTGAGTTATACCCCATATGAAGAATATGTTGTGCTATAATAGCTGACAGAATTCAAATTTAAGGCAGGAAATTAAATTAACTTCCAGCTTCTGTTAGTAAATTAGATTTTGAATATTAGCAAGAGATCCCCTTAGGGCAGCCAGGAAGGCAATCTTGTTTTAGCAACAAGGATGAAATGAGATGTGTTTCTTGAGGTTGCTTTTAGCAACCTGCACCACTTACATAGTCTTTCTGTTAAATATTATTGTATTGCCTTTCCATCTGCCTAAAGCTACAATCTTAAAATAATAAGTAAAATGCCATATAAATTAATGGCTATTTGTTTTTTAAAATCTTGCAGTAATAAAATAATTATTGAGTGTATTGTCCATTTTTGAAAGCCTTGATTTCTAAATTTGCAGTTCTGAAGACAAATATATCAATAATCTATTGTATATCTAGGAAATTGTAGTTTTTTTCTCAATTGGAAACAATTGTTATAACTAAATGGCAAATGAATAATGAATAACTGAATAATTTATGTATTTATAATAGTGTTTACCCATGCTGTCGATAGCGTGTTTAGATTCATTATTGTCATTCTACATGGACATTTGTTCAATGCCTCACAAGAGTGAAATCTTTATTTTTCTATATTAACTCAACACTCAATCTAGAGTAAAAATAAATGATTAGTATTATATATTAGTGGGGGTTGGGGGGTATTCGGTTGTATTTGTCTGGAGCACACAACGTAGTTGTTTAGTTAAAGGTAGCGGCAGCAAATGTCAAATTCAGGGAATATGTCAGGGTCTGCTAGCTGCATGTGCTGTGTGCTTTATGAGAAAAAATTATCTGGTGTTTCTACACAGAGCACAAACAAAGTGGTGCAGACAGAGTCAGACCACACACACAATACTATCCCAGCCTTGGCAATGCTTTTACATTGTGGGGGGTGGAGCTTCTGAGGGAGTACCCTATGGCCTTGAAGAGATAGGTGTTTTGATTTTGATGTTGAGTATTATAAACAATCTTTCTCCAGACTGCCTGACTCCACCTTTAAGTAATGGTATTCCTAATGTGCTCACCATGATTTACTACTGTACATATTTCTGTGGGAGTAGAAATTAATCTCTCCACTGTGCGGGGGTGAAAAGTTAAAAGTTTAGGGCACTAATACCTTCATGCACTCATGTGTTGAATGACACCATAAAACTGTTTCATAGTGACCATATACTGTGCTGTGATCCAGCGTATTCATGTATGTCCAGCTACAGTAAGTAATGAAAGAGTGCAATCATTTCTCAGTATCATTGGATTCATCTTCTACAGTGTGTTCAGCAGTTGACTTCCCTTCTCTTTGGTTTTGCCTATTTCCAACACCAGTCCAGCTGTGTCCAGTATGCCGTGGACCGGCGAGGAGAGGAAAAGATGTGTGACCACCTGGTGGCTGCCGCTAAACACAGGGATCACGTGACGGCCAGCCAGCTGAAGCAGAAGATGGTTAACATCCTCACCAACAAGCAGGGTGCTTGGGGCAGCCAAGCCCAGAGGTGAGAGCACACAGCCAGTGGCCAGGCCACACTACAGGGGATGGGAGTCATACCTGTGCTCCCTCAGTGGGCAGTGATGGGACAGGACCACCGCTTAATGGCATTTCCCCATGATCCAATAGGGTCAGCGGTCAGGTCAACAAACGCAATTACAGTTCGGAATGGCTTCATCCCCCGGGGACGGCTGATTGGCCGGCCGTCCGACAGTACAGAACACTGTGTGTGCGTGTTTGGGGGAGAGGGGGGTGTTGTCTAGGCATTCTGTGGTCCTCTCAGTCATGCATCGAAGCACCTGGTTGCTGGTTTGGTGCCTTACCCAGGAGTGCTGTTAAAATAACTGCCCTCTTTCCTGCTTGACAACAGGAGAATATACACACACACACACACAGACAAGCATGGATCTGGGGTTGTACTAAAATCTAGAGCTTGTACTATGTGATGTTCCAGCAGTACTAAATTAAACTGTGTATTCTCCTTTGGAAATCAATGTTTCTTTATCAAAATGTGATCCACCGAAGCGATGTACAGTAGTGTGTAGACAAATCATTTAAATTATAAAAAAAATTAAATTATAATTTTATGAAGTATTTCAATTTGGCTGCAAGCCTATTTCTGGCTTAGGCGAGGAAATCCGGGTTTCTACAATTGCCACGCTAATGGAAATAATTCCTGCCAATTTGTTAAAACAAATTTGGGCTTTTTGCTGAACCTTCATCTTTATATTTTATGTTAATTATGTTCTGCTTGTAAATATTGTGCAGATGTTTTGCTGTGTTTAGTAATGTTGAGTTAGTAAAAATAACAAAGTAGTTAAATAAGATGATATTGTGAATAGCTGGAATAGTTGCATTCATTTGTAATTTACAGTCATTCAGTTTAACTTGTAGTGAACATGTTGTTGTTGCTGAAGGGCAGCTAGAGCTATATTGTGTTTTACACATAATTGCAGAACAATTTCTTAGAAGTTTAATCTAATATTTTATTGATTTTACACAATACATTACATATGTCTGAGAATATACTGTGTTCAGGTAAAGGTTTTTATGAAAGCGACTCAACCTTACCCATGACAAAATGCGGTGGATTGAATTCTGGTCCCTTTTTCAAATATTTATGGGAACCTTCCCAGAGGCATAGCATTTGCATTGAAACAAAAGGTTATTGAGAGTGGGTGCATTGTAAATGATAAGGCAAAACTTCCAACAAATTCAAATTTAATGGTAACCTGCTGGCGAAGAAAAATTATGCAATATGCTCACAAGCTTAAGGCAGTGTTGCAGTTCAGCAGCTTAGTCTTATTCAATGCTACATTAACTTTCCCATTTATGCTGCTGTTGTAAAATATAAAGCCCCCCAGCATTTTGAAGTGGCTGTCTGTTATTTGTGACTGCTGTGTGTGTGTGTGTGTGTGTGTGTGTGTGTGTGTGGGGGGGGGGGGGGTTAGCGTTTGTTTGTGTTGTTTATTTGTTTCCACACACCCACAGAATGTATTTTTTTACAATCCATGTAGACACGCTATGTACTGATGGATTCATGTTGAATATAGTCCATTATAAACAACATTCATCTTAGGCAGGAACACACCAAAATTGCTTTCGGTTCTGATTTAAAATTTGAACCTCCCCTTTTATTCAATATATTTGCTAAAAGAAAAATGTTTTATTGAAAGAAATAAGGGGATTTCACCGATGTCGGTGGCAAAACATTGAAGGTCCACTCCACAGTTGCAGTTTAGCTGCTAGCATCTGTCTGAAGGAGAGGGTGGCTGTGCCGTGGGAAGAGGGGTTGAAGACTGTATGGGGGAGGAGTAGAGATGAGTGTCAGCAGCTTTATATGTGTTATGGGTGATACGGACACAAATTGAGCATTGTACCTTTTATGTTACTCAGATAGAATGCATACAATGGGTATACTGTAGGTCTATGGAATGTATATACACTATAAATTAAAATATTCCTAAATAGAAAGCAAAAACTGTTATATCATGCCACGTTGCGCTGTCCTGATAGGTCTGCAGTTCATTGGCAGCGGTGGCAAATCCCCCCCACACCCCCTCCTCCAAATTGCACGTCTGTTTTAAGCATAAAATAGCCGGTTGACAAAGGGGAAGACTCGGATGCAGTTGCTGTGCCGTCACATGATCTGGCTGAAGAAGGCAGCCATATCCCAGCCCACAGAGGCCTGTTAGATCACACTCTATGCTTGCCTGATGATGAATGTCCCCCCGTATTGAGTCGCCATAGGAAAATCAATACTCCTCAAATTGAAACAGTATAGGGTTGTATTGATCCAGCACGCTAAATCAAAACGAGGGGACTTTGATACAGCCTTCCAAGGCAGCTCTCTGCCCAGTAATGACACACTATCAATTTTAGCTTTACACTGATAAATCAAGTTGAAAATTGGATGTCAGACTTTTTTCCAGTGAGAGAGTGATTTTCCCTGCCCTTTGCTCCCCTCTGCTGTTGACCTCTGAACCCTGCCAGTGGATTATAAAGTTCAGGCTCGTCTGAAGTGAAAGGAGACGTCAAGGCCGGGCTGATGAATCCATCGAAGGATAATGCCCGCCTCCTCTGCAGTGCACAGTGACTTTGTAGCCATTGTAGAATTCCTCTTTAATCCTATCGAAATATTTGCTCCTCAACAACAAAAAGAACAAGTATACTAGCATTTTATTTCATTTATTCATTTTAGATTTTATTGTGGAGAAAACGTGTTGATATTTGAACTCCCTTCCCTCAGAAGCTCCGCCTCCCACATTGGATAGACAAAAAGTCTATTAGCTTACAATCGCTGACTATACCTTTAAAGGACTCCATAATGTGACAGCAATTACCAATGTGTTTGGCATTGCCCAGCATTACAAAAACATTGTTCTCTTGCTTTGAAACTCTGAGAAGCTCATTCATGCTCCTCCATGGCCTTAATACGACCCCCCCTTCCCCCCACACACACACACACACACACACATACGCTCCTCTCCTCCTGTCTCCATGCAGCAGCACCCACACCTTTGTGGATATATGTGTGGTTGTACGGGTACCTATAAGCATCATACTCCGTAAGGTGTCTGCCTTCTGAGATGGTTGTGATGTCCTTGTGCCATTCCTCTTCTGTATCTTTGCCAGCACTCCTTATAGGTACTAATTGTCCTGACACAGCCACCCTAGTGGAAATGTGGAAGGGCCTGGAGGAGACAGACCTCTCTTTGTTCTTTGTTGGTGTTGACATCAGCAGCATCACTGACAGCTGACACAAGACTGCCCCCCCCCCCCCCAGCCCACCCCAGCCCTCCAGCAGACCTTAACCTATCCTGACTGATCTATTGATTGTCAACGTTCCTCCTGTATAATTACTTTTTTGTAGCAGAGGAGAAAAAGGAAAATGGCGGCTCATATTGATCTGCTACGGGTGAGCGCGGTGTAAAGGGCGTTTCCCTTGACTAATACTGAGTTTCATCGCTGGCGTGTGATAAATGGTAGCAATCTGCCTGTGGATAATAACTTTATGATGGACTTCTTTTTTTCTGCTTGTGGTCTATGTGTTCTGCTGGAAGAGTTAGCCCTTCTAATAAAAGTCCATAGAACAAAGGCATATCTTCCTGGAAGGACCCACAGGCTTCAGGACAGGGGACCTCTTTAAGGACCAAGGTCTCCAGCTGGCTCCATTGTGACAGTCCTATATTGTCCAGTCTTATAATGTACCTGCAGTGAATTACATGACCTCCTCAATTCTGCCTTAGTTGACCTACTGTACCATTATTACTGTATAATCCTTTGCAGACATTAGCATTCCAAAGCATAATAAGTTAAACCAGACTTAAACCAGACTTAAACCAGAACCTCCAGAACCACACGTTTCATCCCCAGCTACAAAATGTTTGGGAGGGGCATTCACCCTGCTTTTAAAACCAACAATTTTGGAACACGACAGACAGAGAACATTTTTTCTACAAGTTTATACCAGACACAACTGAAAAATGTACCTACAGTATTTTTACCCCAACGATGTTGCTAAAGGTCGTATTTAAACATCATGAAACATAAGCTGCCTTTACTCTCTGCTCACATTTGTTCAAGGTCTCCTTTCCCCTTGGGGCACACTTAACCTTGCACACTATGTTAATTATCTCTGGAAGGAGGCCCATTTACACAATCATCAATTTGCAGCAAAGGGTGAAATTGAGCCGGGCATCGCCGTGTCTGATGAAAGATGGGGATCCACAGAGCTGGCAAGACTGAGGAGTTCACCCGCAGTTTGCAGCTTCCCATACCTCATAAGACGGTCTACGTCTGTCTCCATTACACCACATGACCTGGAGTTAATCTTGGGGATGTTGTCTTCTCCTTTCGTCTTGGTCCAATAGTGCTCAGAGTGTCTTCTGGCCGTTCCTTTATCTGGAAGCATTTGGATTGCATAGCTCAGCAGTCACACAGCCACAGCAATGGCCGTGTCTTCAGCGATGATCAGAAATGGGAAACGTTGAGCAGATGAAAGTGGCATGTGCTTTCCCTAGCCTTGAGTGATAATGTGATCATGATGTTCGCCCTCGTGTCGCTTAACACTTGGCCTTCAACAGATACGTGATCAAACTTGAGATGCGATCGCAACCAATATTGTCTTTCTCGCTATTTATAGTTTGCATGAAAATATGGGGCTGAGAAATGTTTGTGGCCATGTGCTTGCCAGTCACCACTTTTTGATGTGCAGGGTTTTTTGCTTTTGTGTTGCTGTAGTATGTTGTGGGAAAAAAAAGTGTTTACCAAAAATATGCACCGGTTGACAGACGGACGGTATTTTCACATTTGGCTCTTTGATTAATCTTTTTATAAATGTGTCTCTTTTAAAGAGCCAATGTCATTTAAAGTCATTCTGGAGAAGTGGTTGATATGGATCAAAACAAAAACACATCTCCCTTCAATGCCATAGGGTGCTCTCAGAAGCTCTGTGCCATAGTAGAACTCCTCTTTCATTCTATCAAAATGTCTGCTTCTCAGCAATAAAAAGAAAGAAAACACAAGTGGCGTTTTTATCTAGCATTATTTATTTATGCTCAACTGCACCAATAGTACTATAATGCCATATAGTCATTGTGGAGAAAGCGTGAGGATATTTGACCACCATTCACTGCCATAGGGTGTTCCCTCAGAAGCTCCAACCCCCACATTGGACATGTATTGCCAAGGCTGGGATAGTGTTGTTAGGTGCGGTCTGCACCACTTTGTTTGTGTTCCAATTTTCAGAGTCAGAGCTGTGTAGAAACACCAGATTATTGTTTCAGCATGCACACACAGCGGACAGATTTGGTTAATTTGACAAAAAGTGTATTGTCTTACAATCACTGACTATACCTTTAATGCTTTACAATTAACTATTTCATTGTGTACATATTGTACCTTCCAGAGAACCCAACATTTCTCCCCCAGTTTGAAACACAAACTATGGCAGACCTCTATGGGGGGGAGTAGAGAGGAGTGGCAGCCATTCAGCGCTGGTGTAGGATGGGCTTCAGATCAAAGCAATGTTGGTTTCAACTGAACGTTGATCTGGTTTCAAATCAATGAGTGTTCCCTTTAAATGTTAACTGATCAAATATTGTGATTGTATGTATAGTGCATTTTTATTATCAAATTGTTTTTGTTTCCGAACAATGCTTGCAAGCAAACAATCACACTGTGTCATGGATTCCCTAGTTTATGTTTCCCTAGTTTATCTAATTAACAATACCCAGATTGACAAGTGGAGATGAAAGAAAAGTCTGGTTGCTGTGTGGTGTGTTCAGTGTCTCCGTCAAACAGGAAAGGTATGGAAACCACCACAGAACACACTCTTGTGTGTCAGTGTGTGTGTGCGCGTGTGTGTGTGTGTGTGTGTGCGTGTGTGTGCGCATGATGGAAACCAGTCGCTGACCCTTTGAATAGAATTGTCACTGATTACTGGTATTTATTACAATTATCCCTCATTCATGCCACCAGTGGGAGCTTAAGAGGAATACAATAGTGTTTTATTGAATCACCCTGTCAACTTCCTTCCTCTCGACTGGCTCAAACAAAACCGTCTCTGTGTGAGTAAATAGGATTTAGCTGTAACATCTGTTGCACACAACACAAATAAATGACAGTTGTTCTGTGACCAAACTCTTACATGTACGGTATTTCAGTTCTATTTTGGAGACACAAGGCTGTCAGACTTGATTGACACAAGGCTGCACATCTCGATTGAGATGTGCCATTTACAGTAATCATGTTTTGTGTGTGTGTGTGTGTGTGTGTGGTGCTTTTGCCTGCTGTTTGACAGTTGCTAGTTCAGGCCTTAAATAAGCTAACGTGATCTGTTAACAGCACGCTGTTGGTCTGCTGTATTATGTAGCCTCTTAGATCATGTCTATCTAATATGAAGAAATAAAATAATATCTCTGCTACCCTGAACACTGGGAATATATCTTTCATTAATCCATACAAGCCTCTCTTGGCTGTCAAAGAGCTCTCTCCTTTCTAGATAGATGTTATATTTTGCTATAAAACTGTTTCTCAATGCCTTTGTTTCTTCTATCGGCACTCTCTTATTTTGAATAACGCCTGCCTGTCAAAATACTTTTTTTTTTTTACTACTTTTACAAACAGAGCACACTCGCTGTAGACCAATGGTGTTACATCTGCCACCAGAGAAGCCTTATGAGTCTCACTCAAGAGCGATGTGTTTTTAATACATATCTGAACCACAATCTCAGCGGCGAAGGTCTTCTTTGTGCGTTTATCCAAGTGCACTTAGCGAGTCTGAAAGCATCCATAAATAATGGTGCTGCTGTTTCCCATTGGTTATCAACACTGGAAAATTTGCTCTTAAAATGCTGTTGGAAATCCATTTCAGTGATTGATGGGTGACAAGGCTAATACATTTTTGCCAGCTTGGAAAAGGCTGGCTTGTGGCCATTCTTTAGGATTGTCATGGTGCCAGAGATGCTTTACATGGAATACAACAGTTAAGAGAGACTGCTTCTTAGAGCGAGTCACACTTTTATCTAGTTTAAGATGATTCCTCAATGTTTAGAACTATGTTATGTAAATGGATATGAGTGAAATCAAATTTAAGAGGGCTTTATTGGGCTTTGTGGGTTTTAATTGTACCTTGCATGGTTTTAATAGTTCCCTGTGCTTTGGTGTGTGTTTGGTAGTAGACCTATCACACATTTTATGTGTATGAGCACAGTCTTGCTGATCTCTCTTCCATATAACAATTGCGGAGTTAAACTTTAAAGAAAGTTTGTCCTACTGTGTATATAGCTGTTCTCATGTGTTTAGGTAAGGGAGGGATTGGTCTGTTATGTGTTGAGGTAAGGGAGACGTTGGTCTGTTCTCATGTGTTGAGGTGAGGGAGGGGTTGGTCTGTTCTCATGTGTTGATATGAGGGAGGGGTTGGTCTGTTCTCATGTGTTAAGGTGAAGGAGGTGTTGGTCTGATCTCATGTGTTTAGGTGAGGGAGGGGTAAGTCTGTTCTCATGTGTTTAGGTGAGGGAAGGGTTGGTTGCATGCTCATGTTTGAAAACAAAACACTGCTGTTTCTCTGGCTGCAGAATAATCTGATTGTCCCTGTAAAGCACACAAGAGAAGAAATAGGAGGAATGAAAACGTAGGACGATATTGTCTAAATGTGTAGTCTATGATTTCTTGTTACATGAAATATATTTGGACTTATTTTGTGCAATGCAAATTATTTACCTTACATCAAATGCTATGCAATAGACCCATTTACTGTCACGCCAACTTCATCAACATATCCATACACAACAGGAGGGCCGTTTAGCTCCATATATAAAATAAAGAAATGCTGTCTTTTGCAAATATCATTATGACTTAACATTATTATTTTACCTGCTATGTTCCCCACTCTGCAAAAAATGCTCTATCAAATATAAGTACAAATATATTTGTTATGAGCTTACTAATGCTTAAAACAAGAAAAACAGGCTGCCAGTGCAGTAAGTAAAATAAACTTTCTTTACTTAAATGTCTTAATTTAAGTAAAGGTGCACTTAATTTAAGTCACTAGATAAGCCATTTATATTAGAAACAAGCCCAACTAGATTTTAAATCTAAAAACAAGATCATCATACTATATATATATATATATATATATATATAGTTTTTGCAGTGTATAATAGATTATAATTGATCCTGTCATTTCTTTCAAGTTTATATATCTTTACAGCAGGAATACAACCAATAAAATTCATTTTGGCAGTTTTGGGCAGACGTACACATTTTGGCAATTTGTCTGCTAACAACAAACTGAAACATGCCTAGAAGATGCAGGCAATTAAACGTGATCTTTGACGCTCTTTTGTGGCTTGACAAGACATTTGACTCCATCAGACTTCTGCTGTGAAACTGTTTGCACATTCTTCTGTACCTCATGATAGTTTGTAAACAGTGAATGGGTCTATACTATTACAAATATATATTTAAAGTGGCCAATTCCTCCCCACAATAGTCCACTGCCTCTTTGTCCTGAGATTTAAAAGGGCATCATCTTCAGCAGTAACCGCCTGGCTGCCTGCAATGGATTTACATTTTCCCCACTGTGTAATCGTGCATTTACAATGTCATTTACGTAGGTTGCTGGTTTCCACACACCAACTCTCTCTTTTCCAGCTAAGATGGGAGGGAGATTGACATTGGACAAGCTCTAGGCGTTCGGTGTCACAGCACTTTGCATACGGCAGCTCAGGGTACATTTCACGTGGGCACATTTGATTGATACTTAACGGAAACTGAGCTCTCATCGCTGTCAGAGCCGTGCTAAGTCCCCTGAGCCTCTTGATTTCTGACATTTGTAGATGTTATATTTGAGGAATAAGACGTCTGTTCTGTGATGTGATCCCCTGTAACACTTTAATCTGTTTCGACTGCCTCAATATTGTGGCCGGACAGAGACTAGGCAGTGATGCAATGTATGCCACTGCCTGCCAAGTACTTATTGTACAGTATCCGACGCATGCAGAATATGACATTTCTGCTTGGGTTTGGACAAGTCTGTTGTTTATCCAAGCCATTTTTTGGGGTGTTTTGGTGGCTGACTATTGTTTACTGTATTTCTACTGTGCTGCTACGGAGGTCAAAGCAACTATTCACAGTGTTCTTGATGGAGCAAAATAAATTACTGAATGTGATTTGTAATGTTTTATTAAAGGTAGAATGCTCAAGAGTGATTGAGTGCCAACCAGAAACCAACATTTCCACATGAAAATAATTGCTTATACATTTGAAACACTATTGTTTATGAAGGTGAGTGTCGGTTTGGGGGGGAGGAGTAGAGAGCGATGCATATCAACCACAAGGTTTCTTTTTTAAAGAACAATACAATTACTGAGGATAAAGTGCTCTGCTCCAGCATACAGATGGTCACTGGAGTTATAATCTTTTTCCTTATAATGTGGCTAATAATGATGATGAATCTTACGCCAAAGCACTGTGATAACATTTTACAATACTGCCGTCTGTCCACAGTTACTTTAATCACTCTTTTACATATTCCTCATCTGCCCAGTTTACAGTAAATTAGCTGCATGGTTTCTTTCGTCTCCGCGTGTCCCGCTCTCGAGGCAACGAAAGGCTTTGAAATATCTCCAGCTATAGCACACACTTGGACCAGGCAGCACTTAGTAACCTGATGCTAGCCCGCTGCTTAATGGCTTGCATTAGCTGCTAGCAATAAAATTAGCCCAGGTCCTCGGTAATGTTGGAATAATCATTTACAAAGATGGTTACCACATGCGGGAGCCTGTTTTCTCCCCTTTCTCCCTTTTTTATGGCCCTAATTCGTCGTTATTAATAATGAATAAAAATGCAGTTTTATGTTGGGTTGCTCTAGGGCAATGGGAATCATTTCAATGAATATTTCAGCACATTATTTTAATCATGGCTGTGCATATGCAATGGGGGGAAGGGGGTGGTGGGGGGTTGTTTTATAGGTTCATGGCTCAGCCGCCCCTAGACCCCCGATCATTAAAGCCCATGCTGTCTGCATCGAGGGTCCTACATTTGATTTACAAGACTTGTTAAAAAACATTGTAAAAAGGAAGCAAGCTGCGCCATTTATACTTGTAATTCGATGCTATATTTGTTAATGGGGGTGCGTTTGTTTTATGTGTGGTGTGGTGGCGGCAGCCGCTCCCTGCTGTGCTCCATTGCAGTAGGCTTGAGCAGGATAGCCGTAGCTGGCTCTCCACAGAGCTGGGCGGCCTTTAATCAATCATCTATCTGCAGCTATCCCCTGCTCTAACCAGGCCAGCGTTTGTGTGTCCTGTCTGCCTGTATGTCCCCTTACAGTAATCTGCACCACTTCTGGCGGCTGGACTACTGGGAGGACGACCTGCGTCGGAGGCGGAGATTTGTCAGGAACCCGTTTGGATGCACCCATCTGGACGTAGTGTGCAAAGCACTGCAGGATTATGGTAAGTGTACAGTGTACGTGGGTGGACGACATGTGTGATATCTGGAATCCCATGCATAGTAACGTACTGTAGGTGTGTATAGTTACATACATGTGTATAGTAACATACGTGTGTATAGTAGCATACATGTGTATAGTAACATACGTGTGTATAGTAACATATATGTGTATAGTAACATACGTGTGTATAGTAACACGTGTGTACAGTAACATTCATGTGTATAGTAACATACGTGTATAGTAACACGTGTGTATAGTAACATTCATGTGTATAGTAACATACATGTGTATAGTAACATACGTGTGTATAGTAACATACGTGTGTATAGTAACACGTGTGTACAGTAACATTCATGTGTATAGTAACATACGTGTATAGTAACACGTGTGTATAGTAACATTCATGTGTATAGTAACATACCGTACATGTGTATAGTAACACATGCATAGTAACATGTGTATAGTAACGTGTGTATAGTAACATACGTGTGTATAGTAACATATGTGTATAATAACACATGTGTTGCTATAAACACAACATACGTGTGTATAGTAACTTTCATGTATATAGTAACACGTGTGTATAGCAACATATATGTGTATAGTAACATGCGTGTGTATAGTAACATACATGTGTATAGTAACATACGTGTGTATAGTAACACGTGTGTATAGTAACATACATGTGTGTATTAACATGCACGTATATTGACATATAGTTTGTATAGTAACATATGTATAGTACTGTAACATACATGTGTAGAGCAACATAACTTACATGTTTATTGTAATATACACCTTTTAGTGTCTATCACTTTTTTATTAGTGTTTATTTTTCTCTTCTATTTTATTTTTTCCCCTTTACATAATCATCTTAGTCCAATACCTAATAAAAGGTGGTCATTGTTTGTTTAATGAGCGTGACCCAATACCCAGCAAGCCTGATTACAAATAAAGATACATGCTCTCACTCTGGAATATGATAATAGTTAGGTTTGAAAGTAGTTTGGCTATGTAATCTGTAAAATGCATTTCATTATGCACAATCTCTTGAGTGTCATTGTAGTTTACACTGTACCAGTTGTGTCATGTACTATAGGGAATCAGTTATTTTTAGCTGACATTTTAGCTGAACACAATATACTATATAATGAATCAGAGTAGAGTACATCATAGAACGCTTAAGGAGGCCCTGGAAATCTATCCCAACCTTATGCTGTTGCTGCAAACCGCTAAACTGAGAAAGGTTCAATGACATATTTATAGGTAACATGTTTATGGGCCCTGTCAATTTAACATGGCAACCATTTTATTAACTTTTCATTTATTCTTGCCACTACATATTACTCAATGCAAATTAGGTTTCTCTTTACTGTTTTGCTCTCGTTGTCTGAAACTTTTTTGCTATTGACCTGAGGTGATATTATAGTGTTGTTTACCACCTGGTGTCAATTTTGCACTATGTCATGGAACACCGACTTTTAAAGGGAAGCGGTTCAATACTATTAAACACCACTGGCTCTTTTCTTCTGCTTGTAATTGGATAGCAGAGCAAATCTATTAAATGAGCAAGAGGAACTTTATCGATTCTTAAATCCTATTTTCTTTCATACTGACAATGAAAGCACCAGACTGGAAATAACATATAATATTCAGATGTTTTTATTTCATATTATTCTAAATGTTTTAATGTCATACAGGCTAGATAATGTATATTTAGCCTCATCGGTTTTCCGTTTTAAACTATTTCACAAAAGCATGCATGTATTTAAACTCTTGAGGTTCACTGTTGGCTAGGCTCAACATGTTTCATTTTTTTTAGAGTTTGCATGTTTATTGTAGTGATACTAGTTGATTTAATAGGTGGGAGGAGAAAAACATCTGTTATAAATAACCAGAATTATAAAAAGCAGTCTGTCCATTATGTCAATGTATAGATTATCTTGTGATATCTGCTCAAATTCTTTGAATTACAAAGTGAATATTCCTCCACTAGGCTACATTACATACAAGATTACACAGTTTAGTTGAAATTATACCCAGTATTTCACGTATTACTAGTGGCATCTCATTTTAGCTGGCATAAGTATTGTTTTATTCCTGCTGAATTTGCAATAGTTCTAAAGGGAAAATTATATAAATGCTTGTTAAGTGGAAGTGATAAGATGTGGTCAGATGTTTACTTTGCTCTCCGAGAATGGCAAGATGCTTTTTCTGCTTTCTGCTATCAGGACGTCTTGTAATGCTTGGAACATGTCAGGCTATTCTTTTCATTAGTTAACATGTAACTATGTTGGTGTTTTATTAATCTATAAATTACTTCAGTGATGTTGACAGTGGATGGCACTGCCTGTACCTGGACGTTTAACATGTGATAAGATGAGGCATGGCAGTAACGTTTAGAGCTGTCACAGCAGATGACCCTAGGAGGGGGTGGGCATCCAATATCTACAGCTTGCACACTTCTTGTGTACAATGTTGGTGTATTGCATGTTATTACTGGGTTCCTAGCTGCACAAGGCTATTAAAATCAGCCCAGGAGAGTTGTTACTGAAGCTTAAGAAGCTATGACCTCTGAAAGAACAGTGGCTTGTCTAAACCGAGTACACAGTCCCTGGTTTGACAGCAGGAAATGACAATATATACGCAGTCACTGCCGTGAAGAGGGCAGACTGACCCTGTTCTGTTCATAGTAAATGTCATTTTTACAAGCTCGGCAGGAAGAAATGAAAGGAAAGCAGGAAACCATGTCCTTCTCTTCGCATAGAAGGTTTCAGTGACATCAGTTTGACATTGTTTAAGTGTCTGACGATCAACTGTTAGAACACGTTTTCTTGCTGCAGATGTTTTTCTTTTCTCACACATGCAATGTGCATACATGCACATTGCATGTGTGTTCGTGTTAAAGCTAGGATTGCAAAAGATCGAAGGATTGTCGCCGTGCCTTTCTTTGCCGAGAGCAAGCATTTTTGTGGCCGTCTGTGCACCGTGTGTGAACTTGGATGTCCGAGAGTGCCAGTGCACATGCACGGATGTGTGAAGGGAGGTTACGTTCTGCTTTAAACTCTGTCTCTGTGTCTATTAGCACCATTGACAGCTTAGCCAGCAGACCCAGTCGGCCCTCAACCTGTAATAACCTGGCCTGCTACAGCGGGGCCAGGCCCGCTATAAGTGTATATTGTTAGGTGATTGGAATTGGGCAAGTGTGAAATGGAAGTCACGTTAATATTGATTCAGGTGTTTAACGGGGTGTTTTACCTCAGTGTCCTTCCTTGCTGTCTCATTTCAGGTGAGATGCTCTTCTCTGGCCTGCTGTGGTACAGCTCCATTCTGTCATGCTGCAATATTCTGTGATGCCAAATTAGACAAATACTTTTATGTTTGTCCACCCAAATAGCTCTGTTGAGGATTACTGATCTGATAACTTCAATGAAATTCAATGAAATGTGAAATGAACTGTTTCTGTTGTGCCACAATGTTTTATTCATAATGTAGCCTTCTTACCGTTCATGGAAGAATTTTCATACCCAGCCCTGTCTAGATGTGACATTCATAGGAATGTCAAGAAAAGGGAAGAACATGTGTGTGTGTCATGCCTGAATTCAAGAGTAATGATTGGTCTAGAGACGATAGGCATAACCACAGAATATGTGCCACCCTTCTTCTTCTTACTACAGCTACTTGGTGGTGAACTGAAGATTCAAAGATAGTAGCATCAAAGACATTAAATAGCTGCAATTCTGAAAATGAGCTGACATTGTGTGAGCTTTGAATATGTCTGCACTGCTTTCACTTCGTACAGTGTGTGCTACACTGTCAACGTCTTTCGCGGAGTAGATTCCAGTCCAGATGTGTGTGATTATTAGACACTGCTGTTAAGGTTTTGATGGGAGGACGATGACGATGCTCTCAACCTCCAGCGCTACAGTAGACAGACACGCACTGCCCCACCAGCAGATTGAAGTAAGATCACTTTCAGAGGAAGCGTCTGCACTGTATAAACCTCCCTGCATCAAAGTTACAATGTTTGCCTCTTAGTTAGTTAGTCTCAAACAACAACCTGGGCCAAACGGATAGCTTGGATCACAGGAAGCACAAAGCTGTAGAACACCCCCCCCCTTCATTTCATCTTTCAATGGACAATAAATAATAGTAATGAGACAAGGGGAAAGTTTGCATCTCCCCAGTGGTAATGCAATCCCATGGACTGAACTGTTTCTGTCCATGTGGAATGTGGAACCCACTGAGCGCATCGCAGAAGTAGGATCAGTAACAGACATTCTGAGAAGCGGAAGAGATATATCAAACATTTTATAAAGGTACCATCATAATCTAGGGCAATGCATTTTGAACACTATATATTACAATATATACTATATATTACCTCTCCGGGAGCCATCACCTTATCGTGGTGGAGAGGTTTGTGTGTCCCTATGATCCTGAGAGCTGTGTTATCTGGAGCCTTGTGCTCC
>JAODTR010000005.1:900201-932322 GCA_025399935.1 Amblyopsis rosae | reverse complement strand
AGAGCTTTCCAATGTGGCTCGGGAAAGGGAGGTTTGTGGTCCCCTGCTGGAGCTGCTGCCCCCGCGACCCGACTCTGAATAAGCGGATGAAGATGGATGGATGGATGGATATATTACAATCCCTGCAGATGGGCTAGATTGAGGCATTGTAATAATACTACAGTTTAATGTCATTTTTATGTGTTTCTTGTCTCTTTAACATGGTTGTTGCAACAACAAATACAGTACAACATGCTTTGGGAACAGTGCTTGGCAAAATCCCCAGATTGGTTCTTTATTAAGGCATTCCCAGGTCTCCAATTGTGTGTATTTTACCATTGTCTTTTGAAGAACATCTATAAAACAGCTGAGGATTTATAGTTATGTGTATTGAATTACCCAAAACTATTTGGGAGATGTGTTTTTGCATAATACTGTATGGGCTGGTTGGAGCTTAAGTAAAACATTATGTCACAGATTTCTTTTCAAGGATGGTGGGGAGTGGCCCTGTCAGGCCCGGTAATATTTATGTGACCTGAGGCTATTGAGGATATAGTATAGTGCTACATTATACTGAACATATAACATATATGGTGTGTGTATGAAACATGAAATATGATTTCAACTTATTTATATGAAATAATAAAACTACTGAATGCTGAATGTTTTGAAAGGAGAGAGGTCTCTTATTATGATTGTATTTTATATTTAGCCTTTACAGTTGGTTTGTAGAGTGAAATTAGTCTATTTTCCCATTTGGGTATTTTGCTATGTGCAGTACACATACCTTACCTGAGTCTCCATTCACCATTGATTCCAGTGATGCCTAATCACCGTATGTAACGCCAAGTGCATATAATGGTCAGGATTGGATGACGTGCACACACCACCACAGTAAACTGTACATGCCCCATTGTTAACTTTTGATTGGTACAGGAGACCTGTGTCCACATAATGTGCACCATATTATCACATTACTCACGTTTTGAACTATTTCTCTACAATTATGCCTTGTGGTATAGAGTAAAGCAGTAGACTTTTGTGTATGCTAGTTCCAAATATATATACATAATTTAACTAAAATACTATTTTAAAATGGTTCCATTTCTATAAATGTATTTGTTTTTTCATCATTTTCATAGTTTCATCCTTTTTCAGTAATTTAATCCTGTCTATATATAAAATATATTGTATATATGTATACTGTATGCCTTTATATTATTTTATTATTATTATATTATTTGTTGTAGGGCTAAAGAGTTTCCTGGTTCCTGGCTCCATCTCTCTATTGGCAACTCCAATATTACATTAAATGAAGTTAGATAAAACATGCATATTGTGTTATACCATATGTCATTTTAACAATTATTGTCTAACCTATCCAGAAGATAAAGGCAGGATTTCCACTTAGCATACCCCATGAGGCTCTCAGGTCATTCAGCGTTACATTATAGGTCACTCACATATGAATGATATGGCAGAACATGTGAAATGGGCCTTACCTTCTTGCTGTGTAGTGGGCAAGGTCAGCTGTTGAGAAGGCTTTATAATGAGTGCCTTCACAGCTCTGCACTTCAAGTCGCTAACACTGATAAATGGCAACAAACAATGGCAATTTGATAGAGGAACGTCTCTGAGTCAATGGGCTATCAGTCATGAGAAGATGGCTCTTTCATGGCAGCATGTATTCCCTTCCATTCTCTAGCTCTCCATTTTGGATAATTTATAACCATATTATTGTTTCTGTGATAGCTAAATTGCCTTGTGAGCAAAGTGGCTTGCATGCCTGTGCTCAGACCCCCTATTGCTATTTTCTCCCATGTCTATTTTATGGCCTGTTGGTCATTTGGGTGTAGAAATCAGTGTGGTTTATTTAGACAGTGCCCCTCTGCTCAGAATTGCCAATCAGCTCGCCAGCTCGATCTCTGGCAGGACATTCTTTCATTTACCTGCCACATAACCATCATTTACAGACTTACATATTTTTCTTTCACTCACTATACTTTGATTTCTGACGTCTGGCTGGCTTCTGCCTTTAACATTACACAGAAATCTATTTCCAAACTCTGTCCCCTCATCTGATGAAAGCACTCCAGTTATGACACAGAGCAGGAACCGGTAGCAGTGTCAAAAGAGACCTCTTGGAGACATGGTACTCTACATGTTTCTCAGGGGAAGGAGAGGCAAATTAAGAGCTTGGCTGAAAGGACGCATGTTGACTGGTGTCAGCCACCTCCCATTTCATCATATGTGCTCTTCCTTTCCATTTCTTCTCTGGTTTCTCAAAGAGAGGACTTCATAGTCAAGAGCAGGTATGTGTGGCAGCCATATGTTGGAGATGGCTGATGTTAAGTGATAAATGAGCCTATTTTGTTTGCAAGATATATAAATACCTGTAAGTGTACTATAGCTTTAGCCCTAATGTAAGCAGTCTTTTCATTTTGCTGTCTAATTGTCTTCTTCTCAAAACTGTGAAGACAGGCAAATTATGTCCCTAATCAACTTTTCAGCTTGAGATTGGTTCTCTGACAGTGCTGTTTCAAACAGTGTTTCCTTGTTGACCTTGTCTACAATAAAAAGGCCAGAACACCTCTGATGTTCAGCTGCAAGGAACCCATTAGGTGAACAAATGTGCTTACGCAACGTTCCAAACACTTCAAATATGCTGCGGAAGCATACGTTATTAGCAAGCACCTCAAATTGACTTCTTCTTGGAATATTTCACGCTGAGCTTCTTTTTCTTCGCTGTAACTCGCCCTCTAATAGCTTGCCAGACGCTACGGTATGAAAACCAGATTCCCTCTCTGGTGCACTCGTGGTGTATGACAACAAATACAGCATTTGCCTTTTCTGATATTGCATCATACAAATCAGGACAGGTGGTTTGTTGCAGGGCTGGCCCAAGCCATTGTGGCCAGTCTTTCTTCTTGGGGCTCCTCAAGGATATGTCCATTTAACTTTTTTGAACGTGAAACCAGCTCTGACAGAGGCAGCGGGAATGGATTTAGCCAGTCGTACCTA
Organism: Amblyopsis rosae; assembly: GCA_025399935.1. Classification (NCBI taxonomy): domain Eukaryota; kingdom Metazoa; phylum Chordata; class Actinopteri; order Percopsiformes; family Amblyopsidae; genus Amblyopsis; species Amblyopsis rosae. The sequence continues at coordinate 929,322 of JAODTR010000005.1, read as the reverse complement.
GCCAGCCCGTTGACATCATATTGCGTTTTGTATGATTAGCACTGAAATAATAATATATAAATATTAGAAATCAAAATGTAAAAAATAAAGTGCTCTTGGGGGCCCTCTGGTGGCCACGGGGACCCTAAGCAAGTACTTAACATTTCATGACATCGGGTTGGCCCTGGTTCGTTATGTGTGCTATTTCCAGCCACTGACACCATGCTCTCGCCCACATGTTCTGCTCTCAGGCACAGAGGAGGACGCTGTGGTCACGTCCAGGAAGGCCATCCGCAGCCAGGCCGCCTCCAGCCAGAACCCGGAGACGGAACTAATGCTGGAGGGAGATGAAGACGCAGCCAGCCTGCTCCAGGAGAAGGAGATGGACATCGGTGGTGAGTCAGCACGCCTACGCCAATCTCAACATCTCCTGTGCTCAAGCCTCTCTCTCCAAACAACCACACTTTGAATATAGTTAGTCTTTACCTGACTTTTCCACTGCTAGGGAAGTTGTTGAATGCATATATTGCATAAGGCTGCCTCAAAATCATCATACCTTATTTTATATATATATATATATATTTTTTTTACTGCTATCCATTTCAACCTATATTAATAAATTGTTTATCTCTTAATCTCATTGTCTTGTCCATTGATTATGTTACTAAGGCAAAGGACATTTGTGCTGGTTGAAGATGTTCTCATTAAAATGATCAAAGTTAACATGCTAGTTACATGCTAGTAACATGCTAGCCATATGTAAGTATCATCATGTGCATAACACATGGTATGCTACCAGTATAGTTCTAACATTGTTTGAATAACCTTGGCCACAAGCAAGACAACATGCGATCACCAATATCAGAATGCATCATTTAATAAATCATGATAAACCAATTTTTGTTAAGTGTGATTTACTGTATTTACTACAGTTAACTTAACAATTTCAAATGTTTCTGCAGGTAGACAATTAGCTCAAAAATGGTCTGAACTTTAAAGTATCTGCAACGGAATATTTTTTCTCACCATGTATATAGTTTTGGCATGTAGTTGAACATGCCAAATGCATGGCTAAACAATATGCATGCATGGTTAAAAAAAGGATTCTGTTTTAACCCTTTCAGCGATTTTCTTCCATTTCTTTGTATATATTTCATCTTGTTTCAACATTATGTATGTTTTGTTTTGTTTTGAAAACCCTCAGCCAGGTTCCTTCATCATGTGCTAATCTCCAGAGGCAAGTGTCCTTAAATTTCCCTGAAAATTTCTCAATAATGCTTAGATCTAACATGGTTTACTATGGCCTTATATTAATGGTGTGCTAACCTTTAAAATGCATTTGCTTAAATTCTGCATAATTTTTAAAAAATGGTAGTCTGTACAATTGTAACCCTAAACCTAACACTATGATTTTGTTGTGTAAAAGTGTGTTATTTAAATAATGTCTAACTGATTATTGTTGTGTACTATACAGTGTGTTACATTGGCACATAAAAAGGTTAATAAATTGGAATAAGGCCATGGTATAGTGTATTCACACTAATCCATTAATCAAACATAATTCCTTGGATATACTGATTATACCTGATTGAGAATAATTGGCAAGAGAAGAGATTGCATATTGCTAAAACAATGAATTAATCAATATGTAATCAAACTCACCCATAGACATTTCTCTCACCTGCACCATTTTTAAATGATTCGTTTGTACTTACCAGCTGTATAATGAGCAATAGATTGTTAAACCTCAGATGAATTTGCGATCATTACCATTTTTTTGTGTCTCTCCCAAAATCTCAGTTCAATTTTACGACTTGTCAGATTTGTCTGAGACGATCCAGCCAATAGTATGTAATCTGCCCAGGGAAAGGTTGCTCAAACACCCTTAATAGTTTTACAGAATCCCACTGTGTGTGAACCAGACTATCAAACACACAGTTCCTTTAGAAATAACTATCATTATATCTAAACATTGCACTAAAGGTTAGGTAAGGTTATCCAGAGTTTATTTAGGTTTGGCGTACAGTAACCGAGTACTCTGATTTGTATGGGTCAAGCAAGCAGTCTGCCGGTTGTGGTCATGCAAACAAATGGTGTCTGAAATTAGGAGAAATGCTTATTGGTTTTATTATGATGCAGTCTTACTGAAATATAATGGTCAGCACTGGCAGCCTTCATACTAGAATAATTTTCTATGTTTCAATCACAAACATTATAAAGCAGCAAATGAGGTGAGAGGAACTTTAAGGCAAGCATTCTTCTTAGCTTCTTCTTCTTTGTCATGGCAAGAGACCATTACAACACACGGACTATAAGGCTATATCCGCACTAGCACGGATACAATTGAAAAGCAGTATAAAGATACCGTCCTTGCTACCATTTTCATAGCGTTTTCAACAGATCTGCATCCACACAAATGCCAATACATAAGAAAAGCCAATATAAAACATATATTGTGTGACATTTTGTGTGCCATTTCTGTTTTTGTTGTTTACAAGAACACCTTTACTTTGCTTTAAAATGGTTGTGATCTGGCATGGATCTGGCTTTGTTGTATACACAAGAAAGTAAAAACTGTGTTTTCTGAGTTATCCACTTATGAAAGCTTTGTCCAGTGATGTATTATATGAATATACTGTACAGTGCATATATACACGTATATACAATTTGTTAATATTGTCATAAGTTAACCCTCTTTAAAATGTATTTAACAATAACCTAAATAAAGTCTAAACTGCATTCTTAATCTGCACTGTGCCAGACACATCAGGAGGAGGAAGACTGTTGTATACCAAATACATCTTTAATTATAATGCATTCAATGTGGTGGCTGGTGACCTAATTTCCCCCATTGGAGAGACACACTCGTGTCTACAGTTTACAGTGGCATACTGTAACTACTATTATTTACAGTGATATACTGCTAGTTTTACAGTGACAGACATTATCAACTGCCATTGTTAAGTAGACAGAACCAGAGCTCAGATGACCAGCGGTGTGAATGTAGACTGCCCCTCTCCCACTCTGCCATCCATTGATGAAGATACAGCTCTGTCTGTCTGTCTATCTGTCTGTCTGTCAAACATCCATAAGCCGTTCTAATCAGCAGATAAACCCTGCACATATCTAACTACTCATCAACTGAATTCAGGAGCCAATAGGCTTGTTCAAATATTTTATTGTATATTGGTCTTTCATTGTTGGCCATATACTGTTTGGTTGTGGCAAGTTTGTTGTCACCAGTATGGAATATTCCATTCTGCTGTGTACTGGGTCAGGCTTTTATAGGGATGTGCTGTCTGTCTAATCTCAGGCATGACCAACCTTAATGAGAGATCTGGGACAAGAGCCCTGTCAACAAGAGAGCTCCTCTCGCCAACCGTCGGGGCTTTGCCTGCTTGGCATTGCCAAAGCATGCACACAGGCCTGGGGTTTCAGAACTCGTGATTAGTCTTTTTGTTCCCATGCAAATGCTGGGAAGGGTATGCGCATTTGCTCTACAGTCAATCGTATGTTTTTGCCTGCTCACATTACAGTTTGGTGAAACAATGCTTCCCGTTATGGGTCTTACATGGACAAACAAATCATATGGTGAAATAAACAACAAACTAACAGCAAATAAAGCACACCTCAGGGTCAGTCCAGCAACAGCCAAACACTCAAAATCAATCAACGCCTGTGTAGCCCACTACTCCTTTCACAGCACTGAGAATGGTCACTGGCACCTTGATTAGGACATTTCCCAGAATGCTTTGTGCCTCCATGAAAAAACTGCTGAAGTGATTCAAAATCACAATCAGGTTTTGCAAAACATACATTTGGAGCTAATAACACCTACATTTGTGTGTGCGTGTGTGTGTGTGTGCGTGCGCGCGCGCGCGTGCGCGCTCATGCGTGTCCGTGTGTGTGTGCGCGCGCGCACGCTCATGTCTGTCTGTGTGTGCGTATTTACAATAATGGACTGTCAATAAAATGTAGATCTATATAGCCTATATTCCAGTTATTCCAGGATAAAATACTCAATATAATAATGATAAGCAATATGAACGAGATTGAAATTATATTTCATAAATATTAATTTTCCTAAAATGTAATCTTATGTCCATCATTTCGAATAAAGCATTTCATTAATATCGTGTAACATTTAAATGATATAGCCTAATTATGGACCAATCCCTCTGGATTAAAGATAATCCTCTGCATGATGGCTGTGGAAAGGATTTAATGTTTGCTGCTATGTCTCTCTGTGAGCCCTACAGTAAAGATAGTAGACATACAGACAGTAGCTAAAGGCTATAGGGTAATGGCTTTCTGGCCCAACAGTTAATTCAATATTAGCCTAATGTTCCATAGACATGAAACCAAGCGTTTTAAGTTAAGTCGGTGATTCATTCTTAAAATTATTTGAAGATTCACTATAGGCTACATAGCCTACCGTAATGAGAATTTAAATAATAAGTATCTATTCAGAAGTTTCTGTAGTTTGATTGGAAATATAGGCTAATATTGTTGAGATTTTTTTTTAAACACGATAAAACGTAATCTGAAAAGCAATAACATATTTTGCTAGGCCGCCATGCATGCATGCAGCGGCCTAGACTATGGCTTGTAAACAGCATTTACGGCTGATAGCATCGGCAGATAACCACAGAGTGAAGCAATGGTAGAAACAGACGGGCTGCTATATGAACACTCGCCATGGGAATTTAGGACCCAAATCCACTTCTGTTTCTGTAACACTATCGGGGTCGTAATTGGTCGAGGGACATAGATTAAGATTGATGAGAAGTTAGAGTGGCTCTCCGGGCTTTAGGGGATCGATAAATATAGTGAGTTCTAAAGCTTTCGTTTGAGGAAAGACAAACGACTACTGTAGCTCGGGTACGCCTAAACACGCTCCGCACAGCGACACTGATCTGAGAACACACAGGATTGACAGGAGAGGGCAGGGTGGGGGTTGAAATCAAGATGTGATCCCCATCATCTGACCAGGGTCCAAACAGCTCCGTATAGGCTACTGGGCTATTGGTTCAAGGCAAACAGACTTAGGTTTTAGATTTAGGTTTTAGGTTTTCCAGGCGATCCAAGCCTAAAAATCTACGATTTTGCTTCGATGGCAGGCGTGGGATACAATATAATCGGTCCACATAAAGTGAATATAGCCTACATTAAAATATTTTTGATTAATTAATAAAGCATGTTCCCTTGATACTTATAATTTACGTGGTAGCCATGCAGTAGCCTATATCCCATGTTAACTACAGTAGTCTATATTGATATTCTCATATTAAAATATTAAAGTTTAGTTGCTTTTAGGGCTATTCCATCATCCCTGCGATATTCATAATATCCCCAGCTAGGAAGACAGGGTAGACCTGCAGTATCCTACATGGGTGTTGTTGATGCGGCCTCTATGTGTTGCAGGCCCAGTGGTTCTCAGCACCCCAGCCCAGCTTGTCTCCCCCGTGGTCGTGGCGCGCGGGACACTTTCTATCACCACAACGGAAATCTATTTTGAAGTAGATGAGGATGACACGGCCTTCAAACGGGTCGACCCAAAGGTAAGTGTCCTAGAAAGTGTTTATTGAAATGTTTTTATAATATTGAGAATAGGCGTACTGCATGTATGCTATGTGTGAATAAAACCGCACAACATAGATCCCGCCCGATATTTCCATAAAATGGACCGTTTCCACAGAGTAAGTATTTTTTACAGGCTATAGCAATTTTACGAATATTCTGATATTTTTCAAGAAATAAGTGCAACGTTTCTAACATTGGCCGAATTGAACGCAGTCAAACATAGCCTACCTTATAATTTTGTGATCATTATCGTTTCAGAATTATACAATTGTTACGATCATTTAAATAGGCGATCTGCATATATATGCCTATGCTATATTATTATAGGTTTATTAAATACCCCTATAGCCCAAAAACAGTTGCACTGTGATAATGCATGCAGCATTAAATAACGCCATGACTATAGTTTGGGCTTTATGTTTAGAATTTTTAAGTTGAATACAAATATACAAAGTAATATGTCCTCCACAAGATATTTGCATGCCTTGAAACATGTTTTATCATATTCATTAGTTTAACATTTTAAATTATTGAATCTCATTAAGTGTTCTGTAATGCAATTTTTATTAAAAAAAATGCATTTAGTAAACCAAAATGGGACACAAATATCAAACAGCTTGATTTATTAACTCTTTAAATTAAATCGAAGACAGGAATAAAAAAAAAAAACATATCACAGATGTTATAATCCAGTGTATTTCAAGTGCATTTTTTTATTAGACTTTTATATAGGCTATATATATATATATATATATATTTATATATATACTATATTTTATTATTTTCATAATTTTTATCACATAGGCCAAAGCAAAGGTATGGCCTATAGAAAAAGAACATTAACAACAAAAACGTTTGAGTATTTTAAATAATAATTCAAGTAAAGGTATGGAATGTTTCAAATGTAATAAATTGCGTTGTGGCCTATATCAAACTGTAAACTTTAAATACCAGAAAATGTCCATTTAAAACAGACCACTGCTGCAAGTAAATCAATAGATTTTCTACCAATGAGATAAGTAAAAAGTGTTCAGGAGTAGTTTAAGTTTAAAACAAGTGGAATCCTATTTACGTGTCACATGAACAACATTCACAATTTCAGACCATGGAATCACAATCTATGAATGGTTATTTACAATATAAAATGTACAGTTGTTTTTTTCCCTCGATGCTTTTAACTTGTTTTTGTTTTAACGTTGGCTATATAAGGCTGGAGAACCGTGGCACGGAAATAGAAACAAATTCGGTGTGCCTTAAACTGGCTCCTAGAATTCGCAATAGTCTAATTATGAGTGTGACCTAAACATCTTGAAACAGACCATGGTATAATATTTTCAAAAGGAGAGACATTTTCACATTTCATTAGATTTTTAAAAAAGGTCGTCGGTATATTGTTTTTTTTTTCTTCTGTCTATTCTGGTTAACATTATAAGCCTCTTAACCATTTCAACAAGACGTGAAATGCATTTTTACCTCAGAGTTTCTCCATGCTTTTGGGGTTTGTCAGTATTTCTCTCGCCAGCCGCCAAGTCTGTTTGGCTGCGTTCTCAAGAGCTGAGTGCGGTTTCCCTTGGAAAAGGTCTAAATTAGGGAGGAAATAATGCGGACACCTCCTGCATTGCAAACACGAAATAAGCTGCAATAGAATCCCATTCAAGCGATCGCCAAGGCAGTTCTCGTCCCAGTCTGATTCTCTGGGATGCTTTTCACACTCGTACGAAACAAGAGTCTTCATGTGATAATTGTTGAGTGGCTGCCCTGGCAGTTCTAGGTGACGGTCGCGTAATGTTTTTAAGACCGAGAGACATTTCTTCCTGCAACCGCCTAACAGGAGGCGATTTTCGGCCTCGGCGAACTGCAATACCCATGCATCGCTCTCAGCTGAACTCTGCTTGCCGTTCAACGAGTAGCACTCTTTTGATAGAAGATTGAAACCCTCCGCTTTGACTTCTGCCACCCTGTTAGGTCCCGGCCAGGGAATATGCGGGAGAGGCCAGTGTGCAGCGCTGCGTGGCCAAATACCGGTGCACTTGAACGCCGGCGTGATCTGCACAATGTATCTGTCTCGGATGCGTAACTTCACCTCACTAGTGTCAGCGACCATTTTGACAACGTCTCTATAGCTGCACTTATCCACCGCCTGCGCGACCAAAGTCTGGAATCTGGAACGGATCTTGCGCGCCGAGAGGTAACCAGAGGCTGTGATAAACTCAACCCAGAGAGACATGCTCCTCTTGCGGCCGTCACTGAGCTTGAGCACGGCGCAGCCCGGCAGAGAGCCGTCATCCACGAAGTTGAACACACCCATCTGGTTGAGGTAGAGCACTACCTCGAACTCAGTCGGCGATATGACCTCTAGACCCTCGAAGCGGTTCTCCATCTCGCTAAGCGAGCTGATGAAGCGTGGCTCCTGTACCTCCACTTCCTTCAGGACGTCCGACACCACCTTGCATACCTCCCGAATGGTCTTGGAGATCGCCGCTTTCCGAGATTGGCATTTCTCGTTGTAGTATTTGTTCAGGTGGTATACCAACTTCGCCTGCGCGGCTATCATGTTCGGGCAGAGATCCGGGTTGTACACCGGAGTCTCGCAGTATGCCGAGGGATCCAACGCGGCAGTTTGTACGGGAGCCAATTTTAGAGAAGAAAAATATCTGTTTAGAAAGAAAACCGTGTCTATTTAAAATAGACAGCTGTCGTTGTAGCTGCGCCCAGAGATCATGCGTAATTATATTGACGCGGGTGGACCGTACGCATGAGTTGACTATTGACCTGCTTGGAGCCAAGCTCTTAAATTAAAATGAGTACATTTAGAATTAAAAGTGCATTTCAGTCCTTTTCAGGCCCAGTAGTGGAAAAACATACGTCGTTTCCCTTTTCTCTAACCACCCTATGTAGTTAGGAATCCGTTTGGAGTGTGCGCGCTCCTGACGCGGCCGGTGTCGCTGTGTTTTAGCTGAAACACACACACGCTCTCGGAATTATAAGGGAGGGGTAGAAGCCGGGACGTCCAATCGTCTTCTGATGCGTCACCGCGCTCCCAGTTTATCTAAAACAAATTAATCCCCGGGTAATATGTAAAAGTAAAGGTAGTGGTAATACATTTGAGTAGCGAAAGAATACACCAACGCTTTAAGACAGAAATCTTTTTTTCCGCGGCTCCAACGTGCTCGTGCTGTGGACTCTGCTTTCTCCTATGGAACAGAATAGGTCGATTTAAGATTGGCAAATGCTTGGTGTATTTCTTATCTAAATAAAATATTAAAATTAAATTTAAATTTAATATAGCTAGTGGATTACCCATTATAACCTGAAAAATATTATCTTTGACTGGATGATTTGCACACATAGGAATGCGGTAGACATGAAAACGAAATGTTACGTGCAGCTAACTTACTAAAAATATATAGAATTTTGTTTAAACGAATATACATAGCCTGCATTTATTTTATGGCAGTAATAATAAGATCGAGGCAGAAAGTAATATCTCTATGTCGCCTATTATATTTTAGTAGCCTACCTAATAGCCAAAATAGGCATGATGTGACAAAACTTGTCTCTCTGCTATAATGTATATAAACCTACCTCTGATTATTTATTATATTGGTGTTCCACTTTAATAAATTTTGTAAAAAATGTTTCTCGTTAAATACATATATTAAATTAAAATGTACATTAATTTTACTTTCATTGTTGCCTTATTTATAATGTCTACATGTGTGTCAAGATATTTAATTATTGCTAGTTGTGCCAGTGTGATTGCTCCTGTTAGTATCACACATTAATATCACACATTAAAATCAAAAGATAAAGATTAGACTTCATCATAAAATGCATTCAAGTTTATAAAAGTTTTTTAAAAACAAGTTACTTCAAAAATAAATAAATATATATATATATATATGAAAAGAGATTCAGAAATTATTATTTTAACGCTGATTTATTTGTTACCGGCTGTAGGTTACTTATCACCAGATACTTATCACCACAAGGCTCCTGAAGCCCCCTGTTAGATGCCTTGTAAAGATTTTCTATGGTATATAGTCTACTATCTCTGGCTCTCATTAGTTGCCCTCTATCTCACAATGCAGTGCATGAAGAAGACTTCAAAGGGATTATGTTGCATAGATCAGATATGAGACCACAAAGGCATGTGTACTCATATGTACTGTAGTCAGAGGCACATTTAACAGCAGACAGTATGGGGGGAAACGGCAGGCAGCCGCCTCTCCTCTAAGGAGATACTTGGATGTGTGTCAGCGAAGGGAGGGGTGATGCTAGATCAGTCAATGCCCAACAGCAGTATTGATGCTGGTACATTATTATATGGTTTTGGATGGGGTTGTACCTGCATATTGTATTCCTGCATAAATAATAAAGACAATTTACTTTAGATTAATTTAATTAATGGTTCTCATAGATGTTTAAAAAAACAAATGTTGTATCTTCATGGAGGAGTATGGAGAACAGTCATGAGATGTTTCACGTGGTTATAGGTAGCTATGAAGCCTCCTCTCTCAGAATCGGTCCCCCCCCCCACACCATCCCTCCTTACCCTGCCCTCTCTCTCTGTCTGTGGCTCAGCAGGTATACTGTCTGTTATTGAAAACAGACAAGCTTGGCTTTAGCGGGCTACATCTTGCTCTCCTAGTCTGCTATCTCCAAATCCAGTTGCACCTCTGACATTGTCCCGCAGACCTCGGCAATCCCCTCCATGTGCGTGATAGAAGGGGGGTATTTTCATTGGGATTATAACCTCTTAATCTAAAGCATGTGGCCACGCAGACCTTTACAGTAACTCAACCTGCTTGCTCATTCTAAAGGCCCCTAGTCTCTAGGCTTGTCAAACCATGCCCTCAGAAACAATACCCCATGTCTGTACCATTATAACATTTGCACCAAAGATGTTGGACTAAGAGGGAGAGAGCAAGAGAATGCCTTTCTATGGGAGACTGAGCGTATATACCAGACGACTAAATCTACCATGGCCTGAAACATAGTCCATTTAACCCAAAACAGTTTGCTGAAGAAATACTGTTGTACTTGGGAATTTATGTAGTATACAAAAATAATTCCATTAACCCTTCCAGAGAGAAATAATGTGCAGTGTTTTGGTGAAACTTGCATTAACGCTGGGTCATTCCGGTCTGCATAAAGGGTGAGCCGCCCCCTTCCAAAAGTGGAACGCGGAAGTGGTGTATGTTGGCGCCTCTTGTGTTGCTCCATTCTCTCTGTTTGCTAGCGTTGCTGTTGCTTTTGCTTGCAGTCCAGCTATGGATGGCAAGCCTCCATGGGCCTACGTCTGACCCTGGGAAGCTGAATACGCGAATACTGTGTAAATCAATACAAATGACTCCTACTTTGGCACAGTCATGTGACTCTGTTTTGAAGGCCCCTTTTGTTTCCAGACGCATGCCTGCACACTTTTTTTTTTCTGTGGCTTTTCTTCCACTGAGACTGGTCCTCCTGTCAGCATGGCTGGTCATGAGGTCACTAGTTCTCCACTATAATGACACCACTCAAGCTCCGAGGGACTTGAACCCACGCTCCGTTTCATGTATCCCAAGCTGTTAAAAGCATGATGGATTAATATACTTGATAGACATTACATTGGGAGTTTTGGGAGTTTTTGTTAGTAGTGTATGAGCACTACATATCAATGCAAATATATTAAATTAAAATAAATGTATAATTACATCACATTTTTATTATATAATTTTTTCAAGCCTGGTATTGTACTTTTACTGGAGTGAGGAAAACAAACTAAAACTATTAATTAGAATCATTGTCCTAATTCATCATTATATTATCTAAATGTATAAGTCATTTTAATTATTTTATTGTCTAATATTAGATGTATGAATTAGTGTCTAGCCATATCAATGCCAATGTGCAGACTAATCCCAAACAGAGCCATAGAGTGACATATTTCTTTATAAATCAGATTAGGAGGAATGTCACTTCAGACACAAGCGATCAACACAAGCTCTCCGGCTGTGACAAATAATGTAGTTGAATCTCCGGGGACCTGCACTCATTGTGACACGCTTTTCTTTTCTTTTTTTACATTTTCGTTTGTCCTAAAATTACATTTTCATTGTGATTTTTAATAATACTCAGAGCGTTATTATTCCAGGCAATATGGCATCTCTGTAGGGAAGCCAGTTAATGTTTTGGGCCCCATATCTCACACTGGGACCCCCTCTGGTTTGTATCTGTTCATTTGTCTTTAATTCTTCACTGTGTATTAGCTGACTCCTTCTGCAACCAGCCAGCAGGGAGCATAGTGCATTACCAGGCCTTCTGTTGGTCCAGCATACTGGACCTGTAAGCCATGAGACGCGCACGCACGTACGCACGCGCACACACACATGCACACACACACACACACGCACACATGCACACATACACACACATGCACACACGCGCATACACGCACGCACGCACACACGCATGCACGCACACATCCGCGCACGCACACGCACGTACGCACGCACACACACACATGCACACACACACACACGCACACGCACACACGTGTACACACACACATGCTCACACGCGCACACACGCACATGCACACACACACACACACACACACACACACGCACATGCACACACGCATACACACACGCATGCACACACACACACATCCGCACGCACACACACACGCACACACACACACAAGCACATACACATACATACACACATCCACACACTCACACACACACCAAACATCCCTCCATGGTGGATATTTGTGAAAACGTAGTTGAGTGTGTAAAATGTGATAATTAATTGATAGACATTTTCCCCCCATCCTCCTCGCCAAAACGCTACGCTTGTCAAACTTTGTGATAAATTACATGCATGTATTTGCATCAATTTAGCATCATACCAATTCAGGTTTTATTTGCTAAAATAATGATCCAGAAAATTTGCTACTGCCTGATAAAAATAAAACCCAGGACTACATGTCTTTGCTTTGCAGCATGCAGTGAAGTACTGCTTCAGTGTGTTTTTATTAGCATGCTGTTAAGCAGCAGGTTGTGTAGTGCATGACTGTGCTAAACATTGTGTATGTTTGTGTCTGCCCTATTATTCCTTTATTTGTGTGTGTTATTCCCATTTCCCCCCACAGCCTTATAGGGCCAAATTGCTCAGGGAGGCAGTTTATTTATACACGTGCGGTGCTCCCTTTTAATTGTATTTATTTTCTTCCCAGTGAAAACTGTCGGCTCGTTTCCACGTTGCCTGACGTGAAAGGCAACAATGCGCTGGGGCCGGTGTGATTAATCTTAATGTGTGTGTGAGACGTCTGGTATATAAAGGTGGGAGCTGTAATCATCTGCCCACTGACCCCGTGATACGCAACCACTCAGCCCTTGTGTCCAATAAGCAATTTTGCGGCTCAGATTAATTAAACACCCCATTGTTCCTGGGTGTCATGTGATGTAAGACCAGGAGTACGCAGAACCCAACACAGAACAACGGGAATTTATAAACAAGGTTGATACACTTGCGTTTGGCACTGCAGTAATCAAATGCGGGGAGTTATGAAATTAGGCAATCTTGCCCAAATAAGGGGTGAAAGGTTCATAATTCCCAGTGCTGGAGATCTGAGCTGCTGGGTGCCAACTGTCAAAGCAGGGCTAATGATGACAAATGTCTCTCTATGCAGATTGGGAGCAGCAGCAGGCACACTGGTGCGCAGCTAAGAGAGGAAAAAGAAAACTAGAAAGGACCCTAATAGGAGAAAGCTTGTGTGCACATTATCATTTGCGTCCATATAAATAAAGCTGACGGTTTGACCTTGATTTGAGATTCTCTACTGTGCCCTAAAGTGTAGCCTATCCTGTGTGGCCAGTGTTGAAAACGATGTGTTTCAATAAACAAGGGCAATCACTTCTTGGTATAGAAAATAAATACCAGCTGTAATTAATTTATATTTGGCTTGCCAAGTTAAAATGGATTTCAAAAAGACCTTTCTTTACAATGGGTGCAAGCCATGTTTACGCTAGCGTTATATTTAGCAAAACAATCCATCACCACTGAAAGCAAAAACTTTGTAGCATGTAGACCTACAGTATGGTGTCCTTTTGTGTACTTTTCCTCATTAGCCGTCTTAGAATATTTTTTTGTGATAATTACACGAGGTAATGATGTTTAACTTGATACACAGAAAGCTCTCTTCACCAGTATTTCAAGTTTAGTTTTTTTGCGTTCAAACATTTATGGTAGAAACCCTTTTAGGGGAAAGCTATAAATCTGAATTCACTTACTGTGACGTAGGACTTGTGTTAATAAAAGAGCAAAACCCGGAGTGTTGTGGGGACAGATTCCTCCAATTTGTTGCTTGAATGGCTCTTGAAAGGGGTCCCACTTTGTACAAAGGAGAGCCTCCTCTTTGTTTGGTTTCACCCCATCTGTGTCATCTAGTGGTGTGCATGTGCAAGAGGGTGGTGTGTGTGTGTGTGTGTGTGTGTGTGTGTGGGGCGGGGGCATAGCGGTCCCCAGTGGCGCTGCCAGTTGTTTTATGGACTCAGCGGAGTGATGCAGGGAGTTCATAAGTTGGCCTGGCCCATTGTGTGCCTGGGCCAGCCGACACGTGTGAATTGACTGCAGCATATTGACAGATCATTTCCATTAATGAATGGGCAGACTCTGCCTTGTTTCATGCTGTGATTTATGCCCTCGTTGCGTCGTCCTCTGTGATCGGGGTTAGCTGACCCCCACCCACCCGCTAAAAGGAACCCTATAAAACAAAACAACACAGAAACAGCATGCTTTGTTTGGACGTGCACGCTCTCTGTCTCTCATCTATACTAGACTGGCCAAAACAAATGTCACTTCCTTGTTGGTGTCCTGTGCATGGAAGGTTTCACAACAGAATAAAACTGTAATATTACAGTGGGCTAATGCGGTCATTGCAGGAGCACACTGTGTGTGATAGTAGTATGATAATGCACTTAATTTTAACAATACTACTACTACTAATAGTACTACTACTATGCTGTAATGCCTGGTCCATGGAGAAGGTGCATCCTTTATAAAGAGACTAGCCAGCCAGCCAGCAGGCCTGACTTAATAAGGAGCTGCTTTGTTTAGGAGCACCTCCATGGAGGCAGCCAGCCCACCGCCCTGCTGCTCCTCCTGGGCCAGGCCTGGCCCTCCACCCCCCTCCAGGGCCCGCTTCTGCCTGGCCTAGTCTGGCCTGGCCCGGGCCGGCCCACAGTTCCCCCCCCCCCCTCCCCGGTGCCACATGGAAGGCACATTTGCACTCTTCCATTTTACCCTGCCACGTCTACCCCCCCACCACCCCCATCCTACTTCCCTTCCATTCCCGAGAGGGATGGAGGGAGAGAGAGAGGCTCACCCCCACCCCCCCAACCCTCCCCTGAGCGCCTGCGAGACAAAGATGGCAGCAGAGACATTTTGTCTACTTTGATTAGTTCCGGTGGCGGTGAGCCGCGCTGAATATTAGCCCGTTACGGGCATATCCGCTCACTGTGGGGTGCAGACTTAGAGTGCACCCTCCCCTCCTCTCCTCCATCTTCCTCAATGTGGGGGGGGGTAGGCCATATGGGACGTAATGCCAATTGCTTATTTTACACAGTAATTAACATCGCCCACAGCGTGTCATGTGGAAGGTATGTCACAGCCATGACCAAGTTTTATCACACATTTACATGCAATAAGGAGAGATATTTTAAGATCCTCAAAGAGGACCGTAAGACAGCGTTGTGCGTTTCCTGTCAAACAAAAGTAAAGAATATTAACTTTGAAGTCAGATAGCTACGTTGCTGTGACAGTGTTCATATTCAAAGTACCGCTGAGACATCACAAATCACTAATCTGTCATTTCCTTAAGTGTCAAACTATCTGGTATCTGTCCGCTTAATCGTGGAGTCAGCGATTGTGGCACTTTTTGTCAAATTCAGCGAATATCTTCTCATGGCTGTCCATTCTGTGTGAGTGCTAAAAAAATACCCAGTGTTCTACCGACCTGCTCTGTTAATGGGAACACAAAGTGGTGCAGACCGCACCACACAACACTAAGAGTTTCTGAGGGAGCATTGAAGGGAGAGGTGTTTTTGTTTTGATAGAGTATAAACAGTCTTCCAGCATCCTTAACTTAACCTTTAAATTGGGGTTGACTCCATCTGAACCCATTCTGTGTGTTTACAGACACCCACGATGCTCCCTTATCAACTCTATTGTAGCGCTTAGCACACGTACATCCAGCTACTTGAAACAATATGAACTGCAGGCACAACACCAAGGGTTCATGCAGCTCCCTATTATCCTGTTTCTACCTACCGAAGCACATTATAATTCCTTTGTGAGCGCTATACTGAGCGCATGCAGCGCTGTCGCTGGGTGTTTAATTCCGCTTCGCCGTCGTCTCGTGGGGTGATGGCCTCTGTCTCTCCATGGGCTCCATTAGATACTGTAGGGCTTTGGAGATGCGCGGGCCGGCTCATGTCTGGACGGCCCGTGACGAGCGAGGATGTGTAAGCGGATACGTCAGTTCCTGCCTTCAGGCGTCCACCTGCTCAGGAGCACCGCCCCCGAGGCTAAGAGAGCCATTCTGGAGGCGAGCTGCTGTCCACCAGTGAGAGACTGAACAGAATGCGCCTCACTTGAATGCTGTGCTAATGGGCGCTGAGACAAAGGCTTGTGGTGAGGTTTAAATGTACAGTAGAAGTGTAATGTACATGCTGATAATTAACCACCCCCTTTTAGATTAGTAGCATACTAATCTGTTAAGGGTAAGGGTTATCCGTGTAATTATTAATTAGGTACAGTTTGGTGAAGATATAGATTCATCTTACACTTATTCCTGTATCCAGAATAGGGGGTACAATATGAACCTCACCAACCCTTCTAAAAATAAAAACAACCCCACCGGCAGGCAAATTAAGTTCTGGTGTTTCTACCTTGTTACATTTCAAACGGTTTCATTAGGTCGTCAGTTGTGCCGGTCTTGGCAGTGTCGGGGAGCTGTCTGAGGCAGGAAGCCAAGCGAGAAAGAGAGAGAGAGAGAGAGAGAGAGCTTGTCGGCTGTTGACACCATCTAACGAAGGGCGGATTAGGAGTTTACAGAAGCAGTAATATGATAGGTCAAAGCACTCCTGCACAGCGCCCAGCTCCGTAATGAATGATTGACTGGCAAAGGGGAAGCTGCTGCCAGTCGCTGGCGGAGGCAGCGCTCATCCTGACTGCTGCCGTAGCGCTCCACAGCTCCCCTTGATCACGTCTCACTGCTCCTCTCTCATCTGAGGCTCCAGTCTGCACGGAAATGCACTTTCCTCCATAATTTACACATTTAAGACGTTTTTGTGTGCTTATTTGCAATTCCTTTTTTTTTTCAGTTCTTCCAGCTCGTTCTCTCTCTCTCTCTCTCTCTCTCTCTCTCTCTCCCTTACACACACACACACAGCTGCATACCGAATTCTCTTTCTCTTGTGTGTGCCTGCAGGCAATGAACTAATTTCAGGTTCCATAATTGCAGTGTGTTGTACACCTGTCTGCTATTAATTCTCCCCTGTCTCTCATTCTCTTGCTTAATGGGATATTATTGTAATTATTGTCATTATGCCATTTTGTGTAATGAACTTGATTGATGTTGTTGCTACGGCAGAATTAATTGCCTATAATTAGTGCAAATGTGTTTCTCACTAGCATCAGTAGTGTTAACGTGTGGGCAAAGTGGACTAGCCTCTTTTCGCTGACCGCTAGCATTCCCCCGAGCTCTCGATATGGTGAGGAGAGCGTATAGCTGGCCGGTCTCTGGTGAATGGGAGCCCGCTTGTAGCCATTTTAAGACCATTTTACCAGCGCAAGGCATGCACAATGGCCTGCACTGGGCTTTGTTTCAACCTGTCACTTGCCCCCAGTGAGAATGAAATAGCCCTTCGTCTTAAAAGAAAAGGTGAAAAAGGTTTTGCCTATAGTCCCATTTATGGAAAATCTGGTTGTGTTTTGAAAAGGAGGGGAAAGTTTTCAGCCATTTGATTTTGAATGATTTTGTTGAAGAGGCAACCTGCTAGAAGGAATGCCCAGGGAAGACTCGAATGAGCGATGAATGAAACTTGAATGAACGATGTTGAGTTTTCCTTAAGCGGCTCCCAATCCAATTAGGAGTTTAATAAGGGTCATACATAAGGGCTTCACGCTGCTGGTTGGCTCTGTTTGGGGCGTCGGGGGACGATGTGGGACTGGAGGATGATAGTCTTGCTGGAGCCTGAGGTGCAAATTGGCAAACAATGGCGAACGTTGGTAAACATTTTTAAGCACACAAAAACGGTCAGCACACAAAGACGCTGAACTATGGGTTACAGTTGAAATATTTGGAATGTTTACACAAAACATTTAAAATGTTAGATCAAAGCAGTTGGATTCCCCACGAATGTTCGCCGAATCTGAACGCCCCTCTGGTTCCTTTGGTGAGGGCAGAGGGGCTTTGAGCCCCAGTGAGTCACTGACAGTGTCAAGGGAGCATAGATGATGATTCTCTGTTGTTCTGGGTAGGACGATAGCCTGTCGCTGTGGTTACTGGTGCTCTCGCGTGATGCCAATTACCTGCTCAACTCACCTGCTCCATGCCAACGTCTTAATTGCCTTTTGTCTCACGCTCATTCCTTCATGACGCCCGATGAACCCGTGCAGTCGCAATGTTTTTAAATTACGACCTGACTTTTCTCACAGTGCAGTCCCGTTGACAACTTTCTGTTTCCGGCTGGGATGTAGTTAATAAATGCATACTGATAGATATCATCGTTATTTTGTGGAAAAACACACTGTATATTTTCAGATTTTTTTAACAGATGTATTATGGTGTGTGAAGGCTTAAACAGTTGAAATATACTGTAAACCTATGTGATATGTATGGAGAAGTGGTTACTTTCATAATGTTATACTAATAAATGAGGTTGTACTTGTACTATCTATTCTTAGAAATGTTGGGAAATGTTTTAAGAAGGTTGGAAAAATGCTACCAATGCTTCAATGTCACTGTGATATCACCACACACAACGATTATGACCCTAACTCTGTTGAATTTACTGATATTAAACTGGATTATTAGATTAAATTAACATGTTAGCCTATTATTTCAGTTTTCATTTTACAAGACATATAGTACAGGTATCAGGTGGGATATATTTCATTTTGAGAATATATAGCAATACCAGACTTCAGAGTCTATTTCTATTTTATTTTTACATATATGTTAAATGATATTTTGTAAAATATAATCCGCGATTATTCTACATGCCGAAATTAAATCTAGCTGTTTAAATTAACTATTTTTTGCAGCTCTGCCAATAGATTGTATTATTAGTTCGGAAGACCTGTTGATTTCAGAAAGGCCATACCAAGTAAATCTACAGCCTCCTCATATGAGCATTTTGTGGACTGGTTCACATGCCGTGGAGGAGCTTTGAGCTCCTGACAGCCGTTCAGCTCCACACGTCCTGCTTCTCAAGTGCCATCGTTTGGGCCTACTTGAATCCTGTTAGGAGCTATAATTACAATTCACACACTCCCCGCACTCTTTTCAAGAACCATTGAGAGCCCAGGAGAGCCCCAGACTTTGCGGCCCTCCAGTAGCATGGAAACACTTTCAGCTTTATAAACACTTTGTAGACTAAAGCTTCCATTGTCACACAAAGCAACAACAAGCAGTTTTCTACGACCCTTGAACATAGTGATTTCCCAACCATTATTATTTAAATGGATGATTTGACAGTCTTATATAAAATATATGTTATGGAGAACATTTCTGTTCTACAAACTGAACATTTTCTAATGACAGGAAGAAATTACATTGCAAGAAAATGTACCATCAGGACAGGCAAACAGTAACTTATTTTTGGTGAAAAGATGGAATGCCAAAGGATATTCACGTGCTTTCAAAGGAATGGAGTAGAAAGGGTGAGCATAATGCCTAATAGGTGCTTTAGTAATTTCAGAGTTTTCATAGCTTAATCCGTTCTGAAAAGCTCAGCAGAAGAAAAGCTGCAAATGGCCCTCAGTATTAATTTGATGTGACTTCTGTACAATAAGGGCTGTGGACCCCAGCAGCCCATTTTCTAGCTTACCTTCTTTCATCATTCCAAGCCCTTGGAATGTTTGCCTAAATGTTTAATGAAACCAAGGCTGTAAGCTTATTTGGTATTCTGTCTTTGTAAAGCTTTGCCTTAAAACTATTATTATACTGTGTTCAAGGCAGAGGAACACATACAAATAGTGGAGCTGCCTTTCCATTGTGTCCAACTCAAATTGATTTGATACAATCGAGAGGGCAGTTGTATTTAAACACACATATTCTATGGCTCATTTACCCTTTTTCTCAATTTGAATGAATAAACCATGGGTTCTTGCAAATGCAAATAAAGGTTGGTGCTAAGTTTTGCTTGAAACAGTTAAATAAACTAATAAACTAAATGGTGTTGTTTAAATTATAATATATATATACACAGAACTGTTAGTCGTATACATGTGATTTTATAAATGCTTAATATTGTATCTAGTTTATTATTTATTTGTTTATATTTAGAGATACAAGGAATGAAAGGGTTTTTAGTGTGTAGTTTGTTTTCAAAGGATTTCATGTGACGCCTGGGGAAATGTTTTCTGCAGTACTTTCATTTTGACACATTTGATTTACCATTGCATGGGTAAAAAGGTAGATGTGTGTACTTTAAATTCTATATACTGTATATATTTTATTTTCTCTCTCTCAAACTTCAGAAAGCCACATCTTGCTTTCCATGTGTGTGTCTTTTGTCTAGAGATAATTTTGGGTGAGCCACACAGCAGCGCGCTGCCACATTGGGTGGGTCAGTGACCCTCGAGAAAACAGCTTGCATTAATATGGTCTAATCCAATGTAATTAGTCAAATGACAGCATGCCAAGCTGCTCGTCAAGGGGCTGTCAGCTTTGGCAGACACACAACATGGTCTGCTGCGGTCCCACTGGTCAGCACACACTTCTGAGCAGTGTCCCACACACTGGAATATACTGTAACAAAGATAGATAGAGCAACGTAATGTGTGTATATGGGAGCAAAAATGGAATGCTTCTGGTCTGTTAAGTGGGTACATGTCACCTTAGAGGAGGCTGAGTTTATGTAGCATCCAGACAGCTGCATCTATCATGCATGTCCTGAAACAAAGTACATTTTTACAGAAATATTTTGCCGCAGGGCTATTCATCTCCAGGCCTGGAAAGCCACACCCTGCATGTTCTGGATATCTCCCTGCTCAGACACACCTGATTAAAATAAACGGGTCGTTATCAGGCTTCTAACGACCTTGAATCAGGTGTGTTGGAGCAGGGAGACATCTAAAACATGCAGGTGCGGCCCTCCAGGACCGGAGTTGAATAGCCCTGTAGTACAGTATAATGCATATATAGCCATTAACCACCACCCCCTTCCCCCGAGAATAATAATGGACAATTGTATGGTGAAATCCCTATTGACATGCATAGGATGCTGGGTCATAATGTAGTCTGTATGGATGAACCCCCACCCCCTTCCAAAGTGCAACACAGAAGTATTTCTCTTCTCTTTGTTCTCTCTGGTGTCACCCCGGTCTGTCAAAACCCACTGCATTTTATCCTGCAACCCTCTCAACCTTATTTCCAGAGCAGAAAGGACCACTTATTAGTCAGCCTTATTGCCACGCATCCAGCTTACACCTTCTCTGGATCGTCTCTCATCATGTCCCTGCGGGGCCAGGACCATGCATGTGCTTGAATGCCTGGCTGCCAAGGTGGAGCAGAATGATTTGGGAATTCTTAGCACAAGATCCAGAAAGTCAGAGTAATTATATCAACGTTGCCGTAGCATGCCGCAAGCTAACTCTCTCAGCTAAGAGCCGCAGACACACTGCAGGTAGGACGTTTCCTCATGCCATAGGACATAGGATTAACATTGGTAAAAAGATTTAAACTATATAATTACACGAGGATAAAGTACAAATTATCTAGCACACTCAACATCCAGATTATCAGCCCCTGCATGCCCCCGTTGCATGAACACCCCAAGGGGGGAGTGTGGATGATTAGCATAAATTTACAAGCACTGCTGTTCAGAGATAAGAACCTGTTCCACCTTTGCTTTGGCCCCCAAAAGCCTTGTTGTGCTTTTGGCAATGCCAGGTAAGTCAGGGTAATTCTACGATCCGCGCTCTAGATCTCGGCCACGTCCCGTAGGTGTCACCCGCAATAATCCTCAAAGACGGTCCAGCAGGTGGGGGGGCTGTGTGTTTCCCCGGATGATATACCGTGAATGACACAGAGAATTATACGCAGGGAGACACGTGTAACATATTATTAGGCGATTCCTGGTGAATAACGGCGGATAAAAGGATAATGGATGAGGGTGTCGTTATTACCTTGGTACGGAGGGACGCGGCAAAGCAAAGGTAGAGAGACAAGATTAATTGAGGACGAGCGGGGCGCTCATTGCTCGTCAAACCCTCTCCCACAAACTGTGTGCTCCTCTTCTGGTCTTTTATCTCTCCACCTCTCCATCTCTGTCTCGCTCTCTAGAGTGCACACACACACACTCACACATACAGGCACATAATATATCAGAATCATTTTGTTGGGCTTGTAATTGCTATTTTTACAGTACATAGCTACATATTGTAATGTCATGTATGTGTAAGTGCATTGATATATGCCCTTACACAAGCACACACCCAAAAGAAAGAGAAGAAAGGAGAAAAGCAGGATTTACAGCGATCATCGTGGCACTTCCTGTGGCAGCCAGAGGAAGCTGGTACGCAGGGCCTGTGAGACTTTAGGCTGAAAAGTCCCTGAAGAAGGCCCATTAGTGAAGGCTTGCTGAAAGCACCACATAGCAAATGATTGCAGTGCTTCCCTCAAGCTTCTTATTGAAGCCACACTTACGCTGTTTATCTGGATGATATGTGTGTGTGTGTGTGTGTGTGTGTGTGTGTGTGCGTTGCATGATCGTACACTCCATGCTCTTACACATATTGTATAAATGATGTGTCTATTCTGTAAAAAGAGCAGTAACAAGCCCAACACAATTATTACGATTTATATTTTTTAAGACAAACAAATAACCTTAAAGGATACATCAGGTTTATTTTATTTCACCTAGTCCTCATTAAAATGTTGTGCAGCACAAACTCAATGATTGTTTTATTTTTGAGGGGATGTTTTTCAATTGCATTAATGTTATTTATCTACACTATAACAATGGTTAGCACAGACTCAGTAATAGCTTTAGTTTTAAGGAAGTGGTTTGCAGACACATTGTAATGGGTTTATGATGTATAGTTCAACAGGCATGTGTTTTTTATATATATATATATCATACACAGTATGACGAAAAATAAATTCATAATTTTTATTTCTTGTATTGATGCCAGAAATATTTTTTGTAAATTACATAAATTGACAACGCATACGACTACTCAGCCTGAAGCCCAAAGATCATTGTCAGACAGATATGGTAACAGCAGCTGCAAAAACATATTTACCACATTGTTCAGCACTCCCAATCATAGGGCAGCTGACTGAGGGAATAATCTAGCACTGGTAATTTTCCCGTACTCAGGATAGCAGCAATACGTTAGTTCGACAGGTATACAGCCACACCCCCTTTTGGGGAATAATTAATAATACTCGCCATAGACCTCAATGTTAAATATCGGTAGAAAACAACACCAGTACTATTATATTTGTTTATAAATTACGCCAAAACACTATGCAAAGTAAATGTACTTCCACTCTTCCTGACATATAACATAACAAATGGCATAAAATACATCGCAAATATAGATTTAATCCATCTTCACTCAGTAATGTTCTTCAGCCACAAGTTAATAACGTCAATACAGTAGGCTACTGTAATGCTTGTTTTCCGGCACTGCACTGTAAAAACAGATGGGTTTTCTTGTCTGTCTTCGGTGGTGAAAATGGAGGGCGAGTAATCAGGATCAGGTCATATTTACAACCCTGAAATCATGACAAAACAAAGTTAGCTATGATTAGCATTAATGGGTTAGCTAAAGTATCGGTCCAAACATATTGTCTATATATATCTTACTTATTATATGGCCATATAATTCAGACATATCAGACAATACCTCACACTAAATGTTTTGTCGTAGTTTATGGTCAATAACAGTAGTGTACAGTAGTATGGTATAATCTCATATCTTTCCTTCGGGAGCCATAAAGCGACCTATCGCAATATTTTTTAAGGAAATAGTTGGAAACCACATCGCATGAAAGCATTTTTGGATTTCCTGTATGTGCAACAATTTGACATACTGTAACGCTATTCATTTAAACCGGTTCGGCTGTTGCTGTCTATTGGTGAGTTCTAATGGGGACGTGTTTACCATTTTCACAAAAGAGTCCAAATGAACGCCACCCTTGGTGTGGTATTCACAACATCGCAAGTGGAAAGGATCTGAAAGCGCCGAGTTCACGAGGTGTGACATGTTTCCAGACTTTTCTGTAAAATGGCAGAATCAATGGCTATGACAGTTGATATGCAGGTATAAGTTATATAAATAATATGTTTGGATATTGGATATTTCATTTCAGGGATGAAAATGTGTCCCACTTCAGCTCTGCTCGTGACATTAAGTTTCCCAACATCCAACTTGGTCGTTGTGTTAGTATGATTACTAACGCATAATGATGAGTTATTCATTGTGCATGTCAATCAAAATACATCTGCTGCCAAGTAGGCGGGTCTTGACGCAGATAGCTAGCACCATGTCCCAGACTTTACACAAGTAAATGCTGCCTCTGCGTGACTAGGCCTATAATTTCGTAACACTCTGTGGTATTTTGAAAGCTAAATAGTAGCCGTGCTTCAAGGATCATTGCCCAGAGCCAAGAGGAAAGTGAATACATACCTGCAGTACATACTGTACGTAGTTAGCACAGTTAAACATAGTTTTCAAGGTTTTTTGCTTATAGCATAACATTTAAGATAGCATACAGTATGAGCTCCTCCCACCTATCTTGCCATGCTAGTGTTTAAGACAACCCTGCAGGGTCTACTAATGCGCATGAAATGCAGCTCTTGACATAAATGTTATTGACAAACTTGGCTGGACATTTGGGGCAGTGAGCTGCCTGGATGTGTAATGCATATTCATCGCCTTTATCCCGGCGGCCTTGCCAGAGCACCAGAGCAGTGTCAACTTGCCACACTCCAGCTACCAGCCAAATGTATAGTGACACTGATTATGCAAATCTGTATCTTGTTTTTCCCAATACCTGCATTAGCAGCCTGCTACTTTATTGAAGTTGAGATACTGTATAAGTCTGCATAGGATGTGGGGGACCCAGTCTTATAATCTGGGCGAGTCTTCCACATTTACTTATTTCTTAGCGGTTGTCATATAGGAAAAATCAGATGGGAACTTGCTTTGATGGTGGCACATGTTTTGTTATAAATCACGAGGAAGGATTAGAGCATAACGTGAAAGTGTGGATTCAGACATTAATTGGTCATAGGTTTCTTTCTGGAGTTTTAGTCTTGTCACAAGTTTAGAAGTTTAAGATGAACATGCCAACATTCGTTTGATGTCATGATGTTTTTTCATTACAGTGGTGTGTAACGCTTGACCTATTTTCCAACGCAGTCTTTTATATTCAAGCTTGTTTTTGTGTTTCCATTGCATGTTTGTGCAATGTATTTTTTAGTATGTACTGTATATTTTATTACTATCGCTTTATTCACCCCCAAAAAAACAGGCTTTTATCGTTTTATTCAAAAGAATAAGAAAAACAACATCCTTTGTGTGTTAGATCACGTTGTGTACAGCAGAATATAAATGAGGTGCACACCTCTGCTCTTGGCTGCCCCCGTGCTTTTCTGACCCTCCTCTGACCAGCTCCCCTCTTCAGGGGAATTGGCTTACATTGCCCGGGGTCAGCATATGGATCCAGTATTAACTGTGTGTGTGTGTGCGCGTACATGTGTGTGTGTGTGTATCTGTAGGTGTATCTGTGTATATATCTGTAGGTAGGTGTGTGTATATACTGTACTGTATGTGTGTGTGTGTGTGTGTGTGTGTGTGTGTGTGTGTGTGTGTGCGCGCTGATCCTCCAAATTGCCCCATGACTCCCTCCCATCCACCCTCTGGTCCTGGCTGCATACACTGTGCGTTCAGGTCCGCTATGCTGCTGTGAGGCTTTGCAGTGAAGCTCATTAGACACATGATGAGGGGCAAGCTGGTGAGCTTGTTGGCGCTCGCCGCACCACAGAACCATAGAAACATATTAAGTCATGCACTTCCCGTGGCATCTCGGCCAATCACGTTATTCCTCTGTTTCAGCATAATACAACAGAATGACTGGGGGGTGCTCTATTCTGAATTGGTGTAAAATTGCATCAGGAGGTTTTATAAGAACACTGCGTTGATACTGTGATCAGCATCTGTTTCCACACAGGAGATGAGGGTGCTGCTTTTCACTTTTATGTGTGTGTTGTTACTGTGCATACCAGGTATACCAGTGTCACCTGTGGTGCCTCTCGCTCGCTCTCTCTCTCTCTCTCTCGCTCGCTCTATCGCTCTCTCTCTCTCTCTCTCTCTCTCCACGCATCTCTTTTTCTCTCTCTCTCTCTCTCTCTCTCTCTCTCTCTCTCTCCCTCTCCCTCTCTCTCTACCTCTCCCTCTCCCTCTCCCTCTCTCTCTCTCTCTCCCTCTCCCTCTCTCTCCACCTCTCTCTCTCCCTCTCTCTCCCTCTCTCTCTCTACACATCTCTTTCTCTCTCTCTACCTCATCTGTCTCAATGTTTTCCATCATTGGTTGAAAGGAAGAACACTGGGTCGCCCTATGTCAAATCATGGATGGAAGGAAGGAGTGGATGGGGGGGTCAGAAGAGGAATAAGGCAAGGAGGGGACAGTCAGTGTCTGGGAGTGGGTGCGAATGTGTAGTACCACTCCTAATGAGGCTGAATGGTGGTGGGGGGAGTGGAAACAAAAGCCTGCTCTCGCCGCAGAGCCAAGCCTCCCCCTCCCCCTCCCCCAGCCCAGTGCGTGACAGACCAGGAGCAGAGCGGCGGTCCCTTCTTCCTTCTCCTGGTGGCGTGATTAAATTGGGGCCGAAGCCTCCAGCTGGCAGGTCTGTCTGTGACTGGAGGCGGCCGTCCCCGGCGCCCGTCAACGGCTGACACCCTGACAGGCAGGGGACAGCTTCAGCAGACAGGTTCATTAAATGGCATTTTTTACAGCTGGGCCTCCCCCTGCCAACCCCCCCAATAAAAACCAGGGCTGGGCTTTGTCAGAGCTCAGTCGACAGAGGCAGGCGGGGCCCCCAGCTTGTTGGTTTAAACCAAACCTTTGTTGTTGTGACACATTTTCTGATCCGGGCTGTTGAAAAATTTTTTTTTTTGTCTCCTCCTCTTTAGCCGTTCTCTTTTGTTGACAGCAAGCCTTTTGGCCTGCCCTTTGTCACGGCAGCACACACATGAACTTTGCTAGGAAACAAGATGCATCCACGGGTGCAATGTTAGCCACTATGTTACATGCTGATTGACTTTACAGGTAGACCTTATTAACACGTTTTAAAGGTCGGGCACGCATTTCACACACATTGCCATGGCAGAGATAGCGTTGTGTGGTGTGGTCAGAGCCAGGGCTGTGTAGAAACACCAGATTATTATTTAATCTCACACACAGAACGGGCTGCTAGCAGAGGCGATATAGCTGAATAAATAAATGACTGAATTCGACACAAAGTATATTAGCTTACATTCGCTAATTTCTCTTTTAACATCCACTTCGACAAATAAAATATTTCAGCAGTCCACAGTTTAGAGATATTAGCAAAGAAACAAGAAGTTGATTGGTAGGTTGAGCATATGGCAGCAGACACAACAATAACACAACCAACATCAGCAGCAAAAATCTGTAACAACAGCCACAACAACAACCAACAAACAATGAATTAACCACCACCAAACAACAACACACATTCAGCAGAGCTGTGCTGGCCCTAGTCCGCAGTCCTAGTGCTAGCCCTCCATTGTTTCCCTGCCCCGTCCCCTCCAGAAGTCAGTACGCACTAGCCTCTTCTGGGCAAAGCCGTCTCTATGACAACTGTATGAGTGGGGAAAGTGTGTGTGTGGGGGGGTGGGGGGGGGGGGGGTGGCTGTGGTGTCAAGCAGGGGCATTACTAGGGAGGAGAGCTGTGGATATGCTGAGCTTCGCACGGCGTATCTTCCGCCTAATCCGGTTTTAATTGAGCTCCAGAGACAGAGATGTGGCGGGCAGGTCGGGCGCAAGCTATCCCGGGGAGAAATCAGGGCGGCCTCGCTCGCTCTCTCTCTCTCTCTCTCTCTCTCTCTCTCTCTTTCCTGGCCTGTCACTGTTTTAAATGAGCATTAGCATTGGACCTAACCCAGCCCAAACAACTCACTGACTGTACTACACGCACACACCCACACACACATATTTATTATACTTACAGTACATCATTATTTGCACACTCTCTCACAAGATGAGCCCTCCCCCAGTATTAGTGGCAGGTCTTCCTGATAGAATGAGAGCATGTGTGATTATATCCTGGGGAGCTGATGAGCTTCATCCACCCCCACGGCTCCAGCTCACACTGGTGGGCAAAAAGTGTTGCAAGTAGGTGTGATTGGAAGAAAATGGTGTGTGTGTACATGTGTCTTTGTGTGCATGGTGTGTGCATGTCTTCATGTGTGTCTTTGTGTGCATGGTGTGTGTGTGCGTGTCTTTGTGTGCATGGTGTGCGTGTGTGTGTACGTGCATGTCTTCATGGGTGTCTTGGTGTGCATGGTGTGTGTGTGCGTGCGTGTCTTTGTGTGCATGGTGTGTGTGTGCGTGTGTGTGTGTGCGTGCATGTCTTCGTGGGTGTCTTGGTGTGCGTGTGTGTGACTGGATCCTTCTCACCTGTCAAGAGAGGCTATCTTGATCTCTCTGTGTGGACCCTCACTCTCCCAGAGGTGCCCCACACGCCCCGGAACCCTCGCCACACTCTCGTCTCAGCCTGATGCTTGTTATTGATTATTTACTAGACGCTTTGTGGCTTTGTGTGACTCACTTTGCCGTGTGTCTTACTGTGTGTGACCAACATAGACAAGATCTTTGAATGGATTTATTTATTCATTTGACTGTTTAAAAACAGAGGCAGCTGACCCATATTTGTTCAGTCGTGATTTTAATGTTGCTTCAGAAAGGATCTTTAGAACAAAACTGAGGAGCAGGTTAAGGGGGTGTGGTTTGTTTTCATGTTGACTGTGGGCCTGTGCAGCCCTTTGAGACTGTGATGTGAATAAAAGCTATATATTTAGATATATTTGACCTGACTGCTGTGTTATTATGGTACATTATTTATGTACAGTAATGACATGTCTCTTTTAAACCCAGAATTCATACTGTATGATGTGAAGGTATTGTTCTGTTCTCTATAGAGGATCTTAGACATGCCCCAAATATATATATTTTTAAATCCAGGTTAAAAACACTTCTCTTCTCACGTGCCTATGACTGAGAATTTTTACTTAACCACACTGTTTA
>JAODTR010000005.1:887987-900101 GCA_025399935.1 Amblyopsis rosae | reverse complement strand
CCTGGTGGGTTAGAATCCCACCAAACGCTTGGGTTGGAATCCCGGTGGGTTAGAGTCCCACCAAACTCCAATACAATGTTGTTGTTTTTTTTCATGTTTTTCATTGTTTCTTATTTCTTTTTGTTTAATTGCATTTGTTCCATTCACCCTTTGTTCAAATGTTTTTAACTGTAAAGCACGTTGAGTTGCACATTGTGTATGAAAGGTGCTATACATATAAAGTTTATTATTATTATATTATTATTATAGGTGTTGGCATATACCGAGGGTCTTCACGGGAAGTGGATGTTCAGTGAGATCCGGGCGGTCTTCTCCAGACGCTACCTCCTACAGAACACGGCACTGGAGGTCTTCATGGCCAACAGAAGTAAAGGAAGGGAGAATGTATTGAACTGTTTGGATTGGGTTACTTTTTGGCCCTTTAGTTAAAATGTGTTATCTGTCCGTTTCTCACAGCATCAGTCCTGTTCAACTTCCCTGACCAGCCCACAGTGAAGAAAGTTGTCTATAGTCTTCCACGGGTAGGCGTGGGAACCAGTTATGGGCTCACACAAGCCAGGTTTGTCAA
Organism: Amblyopsis rosae; assembly: GCA_025399935.1. Taxonomy (NCBI): domain Eukaryota; kingdom Metazoa; phylum Chordata; class Actinopteri; order Percopsiformes; family Amblyopsidae; genus Amblyopsis; species Amblyopsis rosae. The sequence continues at coordinate 899,533 of JAODTR010000005.1, read as the reverse complement.
AAAGGCTTAAATAATGTTTTAACTTTTCTCTTATCTTTAGCAGTATAGTGTAACCAGACCATAAAGTCACTTAGGGTGAATAGGGTCACGCTCCATTGGAAAGTGTTCGTTACATCCTACTGGGCGTAGAAGACATCTGGTTAATTTAAAAAAATGTGGACAGCCTTAACAAATTGGCATTGCTACAGTTGTTTGTTAACGCTTCATCTAGCTCTACCATCATTTTTGAAACACACTTGACTTGAACATCATCACACTTAGCCACCCTGATTGGCCTGTCAGCAGGATGGCTGTGGAAATGCTAATGTGAACAGGGTTTCCAGAGTATATTATGTAAAATGAAACAAGTTACACAATCAAGTTAACATGCATGCTGCAAAACATTTATTCAGATTTTTCAGGACTCTACCCAAAACATGATAAAATTCCCTAATGCTCCATGTCTGGAGTAAACTTTTAAAATTCCATGATATTCCAGAAACCCCATGGCCACTGGGATCTGTTTCTGCATTTACACGATGAACAAAACTAATAAGAAATGGAAGTATTGCTGTACATCAGTGTGTGTATTCTGCCCTGCAAAGGCAAAATAACTTACCTCGCTAGAGTGTAGAACTGAGAAAAATTACTTTTAAGTTTTCTTGCTGTCCAGCCAATGAAAGTGTAGGTAGAATATTGTAAATGTGGCAAATCTTAGTTATTTATTTACATAAACATTTTGACCTCAAACATGACCTTTGAACCATAATCAGAAGTTAATGTTTTCTGTCTTTGCGAAGTCTGCCAAATAATGAGGGTCATACCAAGGAAAAATGCATTACCTTCTATTTGATCACTCACTTGATTATTGTGATCATGACACAATTAGGCATAAGATAATATACATAACATAATGATACATAAATGCAAATATAACATTGTGTAAATGATGAATTAATGAATGTGTATGTGAAGGTACCAAAGGTGCATTAGCCTACTAAATCATCAGTAGAGCATATTTCACCACATTGTTGTAGACATATTTAATTGAAACAATTCAAACATCATCTTCCTTTTAAATTATGCTAAACATATACAAGTTGTTGTTGATTTTGCTTTATAATAACGAATTAAAGTCACATTGTAAATTAACTTAGAAAGTAAAATATGTATGCAATTATGCAAGTATTGCATGCCCATGGGCTACACAATTTCAAATAATTTACTCTCAGTAAGTTCTCTCCCACAAACTATGAATTTATCCATGTCCGATAGCCTAATGTAGCCTGTCGACCAGCTCGCCTCGCCTCGCCTCGCCTCGCCTCTACTCGCCTCGCCTCTACTCGCTTTAGGAGCTTTTCCATTGCATAGTACCAGCTCAACTCGACTTAACTCGACTCGCCTTTTTTGCTTTTCCATTGTGCAAAAGTTGGGATAGTACCTGGTATCAGGTACTTTTTATAGTACTTGCTTTGTCGAGGTTCCAAGCGAGCTGAGGCGATACCAAAATGTGACATGACAACAATGAATACTACTGATTGGATTAAATCGTCACTTCGTCATTGCGCAACACGGGCATTCATACGGCAACTACTCTTAGCAGCCAATATTTATTTACCTTTTATTAAATGGCAAAACGCAAATCCACGGCTTGATCAACTGAGGAAGTGCAGATTGTTCTAGGTTGTCGACGGCATAATCAATGTTATCTACTGAGAGCTGGACAGGGCAAATCACATAAGTGAAGCTTGTCCAATATGTCTATGAACGGTTGGCTGCACACGGCTACCGAAGGACATTGAAACAAGTTAGAGACATTTTACAAAAACTTTTTTTTTAATGATTACCGATCTACTGCAGGGGTGGTTCAAACAATGCCGTCGCTATGGCGACCAGGTACAACTGAGTGGGTAATACCTGCAATGGAAAAAGACCCGTGCAGAGGCGAGTACAGTCGAGTAGAGCTGATACTATGCAATGGAAAAGCTCCCTAAAGCGAGTAGAGGTGAGGCGAGTCGAGTAAAGTTGAGCTAGTACCAGCAGTGGAAAAGCGCCAATAGAGGCCTACAGTATGGATGAATGCAGGATACTCAAGACTGACTCATGGATTTTATTGTGTAGAAATATTTTCTAAAATTACATGTAGGCTATAAGACAATGCTAGCTAACAATAAAACTAGCTTGTGTTAGTTACCAGTGCAGAATACAGTAACTTCACTTCAATGCCCAGAGAAACAAAGTCAGAATACCTTCACTTTGCCATAACTCAATTTGAGCATTCCAAAGTACAGTGGCGCAAACACCAGTAACTGCAGTTAAGGCATCATGTCTTGGTTTATCTAGGGCTTTTGGAGGGTAAGTCAAAGACAAACCACTATTTTCTACAATAAACAAACAAACTGTAGTTCGTTAGCAATCTAGGATAAGTTTTTATCCTAGATTGGCCTGCAGGAGAAATAGTGACATTGCTCCCATTTAAAGTGAATGTGCATTGACCCTGGCTGAACTGACCTACTTCTCTGACAAAGGAGTCTAAACACATGATACTACAGCTACATGGAAAACCACAGTCTCTTTTTTTTTACATCAGCACATATGTTACATTAGTCAATATTTGGTCTTAATGATATATCCAGCGGTTTGATAATATATGATAAAAAAACATAAGAGCAACATAACAATATAATGTATTACGTAAAGAGAATGTGAAGCTAACAATATGGTTTATCCTACTGTATATATTTCTCACAACTACTGTTGTCAGCAATATTTGGAACAAGAACATTGGTTTAGGTACAGCAACAAAATAATGTCTACAATTATTCTACTGTATATCATTTATATGTTATGTTGTATGAACTTTTTATTTGGGAATACAGACCAGTGTGTATTTTCTTTTACTGTAACTAAATCCAGTCCATTTTTGTGGTTGGGTGGTATGTGTTTTGCAGGCGTATCTCTGTAGCAACACCTCGACAACTGTTCAAATCCTCCAACATGACTCAGCGCTGGCAGAGGAGGGAGATCTCTAACTTTGAATATCTCATGTTCCTTAACACTATCGCAGGTAAGTCTGCCACTAGATGGCACACTAAGGACAGCCACCCGGCTATGTAAACAAAGAAGTGGAGGAGCGCAGATTACAACACACACCAAAGTGTGATGTTATTCTCTGCTCAGGACGCCATTATTACTCTACTACAGTATGTGTTTATATAGAACTGCTATATTCATGTTTAAAATATCTTAAATCACCTTAAATTGTAATAGTTTATATTTTACAGTGGCCAAAGTTATGGAAAATTAACATTTTGGCATTCTGGATGTTTTTCATAAATCATCCCGTCTTCTCCATTCAGTAGATAGTGTGAAGTGTTTTCCCCCTTGTGCACGGAAAACTAGCAACCATTGTTATTTGTGTAAAAAATTAAATATATCCAGCCATCTTTAAGCTGCATTCACCACGGTACAGTTACTGTTACAGATACTGTTTGAAGCGAGGCGCCGTCACAGCAGATTTTGCAAGATAATTAGTGCCTGGGCTTGTGAGCGTGTACACACCGAGTTGAGGGGTTCCTTTGTCGACTCTGATCTGAACTGCAGCTAACAGGGAAGGCGAGAGCGACTGGCGCGTTACTTCGAGAGGTGTCATCCAGTCTCTCTCGCCTATTCATATTCATGCATATTTATATTTAGCACGGGCCTGAGTTCGATACATTATTGTCAGCTAATTAGATGTAAGGCAGATGGAAAAACATGCCCAAAATGCATTATGAAAAAAAAAAAATCCTCTTAATGACCAAGCCTGACAAGGATGTCAGGGAAGTGTGTGTATGCAGACAGGCTGGGGAGGAGGGCAGGGGAGAGGTGTGAACGGGATGTGCTTGTCTAATTAAACACTATTCCACCGTTATTAACATCCTGCCACCCCGACTCCAGCTTTTTGGTCTAGCTGTGCATACTGCCTTCATCGCATCTTCTATGCACTGCTTTCTCTTAATGTAGTGTGGTATTAAAGGTGGAGCGAGCGATTGGAAAATAATGCACTTTTTGTCAAATTCAGGGATTATCTACTCACGGTCTGCTAGCTGCTAGCAGTGTATTTTCTTTTACGGACCCATACCGTAGATTTACGAAGAATCTAGAATCGGACGTGAAAATAGAATCGGACGTGTAGCGACTTTAAACGAGGCTCTGAGTCTACAGTACCCGTTCGGATCCACAAGACTCATTGAGTACCGAAAGAATAAACAGAACCTTAAAATTGTGTCTCAACAGGCGACACCATGTCGCCATCAATAGTCAAGGAATAGTGCAGAAACATTGGCTGAGGAACGCACAGGTTCGCACACTCACACTGCCGTCAAATGATAAAAGGAATCAAATTCATGTCGATCAAATTTTAGTCAATAATTTAGGCTTACCAACGGAAGCCAAGGCTGGACCTATTCAATATTTAGATTTTTTTAAATTCCTAATACGGACCATTGTCAGATAATTAACCGCAGGCAAGTAAAAGTAAAAGCAAGTTGCCTATACATGTTCAGGGGCGCTGGCAATAGTATCGCTCACCTGCACTACTGAACCTGCCTGGTTCGTCAAACCATGACAAAAAAATACTGTTTTTATTGGTTTCAACATTTTGTAATTTCTTCCTTATATATATTTAATATACATACTCTATAATGTGAACATATTAATTAATTAATTAATTAATTAACGGGTCTAGTTGGTAAATCGCATTTACCCGAGAATCATAGCAATTACAGTAGTCCGAGTCAGATCCGACTCAAACATTCAAAGTTGAACCCGTTGGGTCTCGGGTCGGATTCTCTGAATTTCGTGTCTTGGAGGACCGGCATTGAAGGGAGAGGTGTTTTTGGTTTGATTCAGTTTAAATATCAACAATGTTTCTCCAGAATGACTGACTACACCTTTAACGGTGTTTGCTTTCTCACCAATCACCCTGTCAGAGGTTATCAGTGTGTCAGATGCTGCACATTTAGATTTGGGTCTTAACCCCAACATATCTGCAGGATAAATGGACACAGGTGATACTGTATATGGGTTACAGCTGATAATAGCTCATACAATATAGGGTTCACTAACAAACAGTGTCACACTGCAGAGCAGCTGAAGGGTTTTGAATAATGGTAATATACTGTTGCATTTGTGAGTGCTTTGTGTTATTATTTCCAAAAGCAGAGATTCCTTCCCCAGCGGGACTGTTTATGCACATCTGTGCACACAAAAAACAACAGGTAACAGTCAATGGAAAGGTAGAGAAGGATATAAGCGAGCCTATGGGTACTACTGTGTGTGTGTGTGTGTGCGTGTGTGCGTGTGTGTGTGTGTGTGTTGAGGGAGAAATGTGAGACTTCTCTGAAATGTTGTTTGTAAAGGTGGAGTCAGTTACTGTAAGTGAATAGGAACACAACCAGTGCACAACCAAACCACACTATCCCAGCCTTGGCAATGTGTGTCCAGTGTGTGGGGCGGAGCTTCTGAGGGAGCAGCCTGTGGCATTGAAGGGAGAGGTGTTTTGTTTTGATCCAGTTCAAACATCAGCACCGCTGAACGTAGGTTCAAGTCTCATTCCTCTGAGCCTCTGAGCCTCCCGCACCCTCAGTACACCTGGAGCGTTCTCTATTAGCGGACGTGTCGCTTTGGCGGGCACCCTCAGAGACAGGAAGTGGGGTCTGATTGAGGGCTTTGAGATACAGTCCGGTGGGAGGGGGGCTTGTTGGAATGTTGCATGCTGGGTCACTGAGGTAACCCAAGCCTGGCAGGCCCTATATGCCTCTCTTTACAATCCAATCAATCCAACTTTATTTATAAAGCACATTTAAAACAACCAGGCTGAGGTTGAACAAAGTGCTGAACATTAACATGAGTCAATACAACAAGTATGACTATAAAACAGCAACATGCAACTCTCAGGTTAAAGGCCAAAGAGTAAAAGAGAATTCCAAGTCGTGAATATTTAAAAAGGAAGACTGGGGCCAGTCTAGTGTAACATGAAGAGGCAGTTCATTCCACTGTCTCGGGGATGGGACTGAGAAGGCTCAATCTCCCTTACTTTTGAGACGTGTTTTAACAAGGTCAGCAGACCTTCATGACCTTAAGGAGCATACGGCTTCAAAAGATCAGTGATATAAGATGGCGCTTGCCCATGAAGGACTTAAAAACAAACAATAACATTTTAATATCAATCTTTAAACTAGCTGGGAGCCAGTGAATGGAGGCCAGAACATTTCAGAGTTCCAGTAAAGCGATAAGAAGCAGTATTTTGATCCAGTTGTAGTCTTAGGAGGAAGGCCTGGCTAACACCTACATATTCGCCATTGCAGTAATCCAGACTAGTTGTGATGAAAGCATGTACAGTATGACCCTCTCAAAATCAGTGAAGGATAGAAATGGTTTTAACATACATAGTAAGCAACCCACGTTGAAATCTCTTTCACCCTAGCTTCTCCACCCCCCCACCCCCCCCATCCATCCTTCTCAGTGATCTCTGTCTGCTGTGTCTGCCATAGGGAGGACCTACAATGACCTGAGCCAGTATCCAGTGTTTCCATGGGTCCTCACCAACTATGACTGTGACACGCTAGACCTGACCCTGCCAGGAAACTTCAGAGATCTCTCAAAGGTACTTGGTCTGCTCTCTGTGTAGGGGGGTTACTGGAAGTTGGCTGTTCAGCAGGGGGATGTCCTTATTGGGTTCTAGGGACTGTAAAACAATACCGCATTCACTAGGAAATCTACTGTGCTGTTGCCGACATTGCGTGCACACTGTGGACTGTTCAAGTGGAACATTTTGATTCTATAGCAGCCTGAAGAGAACTGAAATATCCCAACATATAAAACTTGAAATGTACAGTAATACTCTTTTGCACTCAGTAGTTATAGTCATTTGGTTGTGTCTTCATTGAACCATCACAGTTTCAAGGGCATATTTCGATGTGATATAATACATTACTTTAAGATATACTCACAATAGTAAATGTATATATTACACCACTGGTACCGTATATAAGCCTAATAAGTCTGCTTCCACCCCAATCTAAACATATTACACAAGGACATGTGTCTGTGCACATTGTATATGTTTATGCCCATATTCAGTATTATTTAAGTTTCAGGACTGGTGAATTCACACTTTTATTTATGTTATATAATGTGTGCTATGTTAACTTAACTGCCCTAAGAGGCCTGGTGAACTCAGAGCTGGTAAAGGTCACTCATAAATGCAGGCTTGCAGGAATGGAGGCATTTAAAAGCACAGAGAGCGGTACGGGTCAATGAGCCTCAGAGCAGGGAAGTGGACGTGATCTCTCTACCTCTGCCAAAATCCAAAATCACCAGCGCTCAATCGCGGTGACACCAGTGCCCTGCAGCCCTGGCTGATTTAGCCATGCTTGCTCTGTGTTGGACTAAAGATAGAGGCACACCAGAGCTCTGTGTCGGGGGAAGCAAGTGTTCTGGTTTGCCACCACCCCGCCTTTCTCTTACTGCAGGCTCACTGACCTGAAAACACACGCATTCCTATCTCTCTCTCTCGCTCGCTCTCTCTCTCTCTCTCTCTCTCTCCTCCCTTCAAAGTGCAAATGCTCAGACTCAGCGCTTCATTATGGGATCTCAATTCACTACAGCTTGTATCGATTTTCACCTTCACTGAGGCAGACGCTCGCTGCATTACTAGTGAGGACTGACAGAAGATATGGAAATCAGCTAACACTCGGTGCTTATTAAAGGCACCGGCATACTTACCGCGTCCACTGAGCGCGCACCTCCAAATGTTTCTGTCTGCGCAGACATGTGCGCATTGGCTGTGCGTGTTTGACATGCTGAAGCCCACTACAGACGGCAATAGACATCCTACTAAGGTCACAAAATGAGTGGTCTAGGCATATACAATATATTTCTTTCGTCATGGGCAAAATACAACACTGCATTATTTTTCACAACTGTTTACAAACATTTATAGATCCAATATGTAGCTTTCCCGAAGAACAACAGTAACATGACTGCATAATATCAACTTCTGGCATAGTGCTAGTCCTACGGGTAAACATGGTGACCTCCACGGTCCGTGCAAAGTAGGCCTATACATTTCTAAGACTATACTGTATACAGTTTGGTCTAAAACAACATCTAGTGGACCTTTTTAATCATGGGCAACAAAATAGTTTATTGTATAAATTATAGATCACAAGGAAGTGTATCTTCTTCTTTTTATTTATTAATATTATGCTCTTTGATTGTGCTACAGCCGCACAAACCAATTTTCCACCCCAACTCACAGGATATGTTAGAAACACTACGGTGCATGGGCAGAACAGTGTGACCACTGACATTTTATCTTGGGGGAGGGGTAGAGAACAGTGTTATAACTGAAATTCTCTCTTGGGTAAAGAACAGTGTGACCTTAGGATATAGCCAACCAGGAGCTAGGCTAGTAGCTAGGAGCCAGGAGCTAGACTAGGAGCTAGGAGCTAGGCACTAGCAGCCAGGTCAGGTTGTGCAGCATGTGCAGCTAGCCCCCTAGCCCCGAGGAGACAGTTATGTATTGTAATGTATTCCACTGACATCCTCCCGTGCTGTTTACAGGGCTGAGCTGCCTTCATTAGGATTGGGTTCACAGGCCCGTGTCTCGTGACAGTTGTCCTTGGAACCCCGGGGCGCTTACCTCCAAAAGTTCACCGCTAGCGGAGCAGGAAGGGGACATAGCCCTCCCCCTCCCCCTAAACCCATTCTCCTCCCCTCCACGCTCCGCTCTGCTTCGTTTGTCCTTTTGTTAAATTATGGATCAGAGCTGTAGCCGAGCAGCCCCTGGAGATTTGTTCAATGTCTATTAGGAATGGGTTTGTATGGCCGTGTGCAAGTGCACACGTTTGAATATGGGACTATAGCTCTATATACAGTCTATACAGGGCTGGTATGTTTGCATTCTGTGCCAGTGTGTGGTTAATACATGATAGCTATTACAGTAGAGTCCTTGGGTGCATGGCATTTATGCTGTTTTTTCTTCATTTATTTATTGTTTCTGTCGACTAATTGTAATGTACAGTATGCTGTTAACTATTATTAACAACTAATTACATGAGGTGGCTGGATATATGATTAATTATTATTTTCTGTTGTGAAAACCGATGTTGAAGGAGAAATAACTCAGCATCAGCTATCTCATAAGATTATGCAATGAGGTCATCGGGTGTTTCAGATCTATCAACAGGCATGCCAGACGGAATTGACCACATCCCAGCCAGTTCCAAGTTCTTTAGCCAATGGATCACTCCTCTTGATGTAGCAATGATACACTGCTGCCTGTATGATGGAAACGGTTTACTTTTTTCATGCCCATGCGATGCCCAGCAAGGCATAGGCTACTGTAGCTTCATATAGTCTTCCTAGTTTCTATAAGATAGTCTTCCTGAGAAATGTCCAGAGGCCTTAAGCCGGTGCCCACCAAATGCGTCAAAAAAAATACATAATTTTTCTGCAAGCACAGTTCATATTTTTCTGCAACCAACAGAAATATACGATGCACAGCAAACTGGCCGCATGTGGGCGTGTCACGGACAGTACCCGTCGGTTCTCTGTATTCCAGAGTACATTAAATCCATCATCCATCCATCCAACTTCATCCGCTTATCCAGAGTCGGGTCACGGGGGCAGCAGCTCCAGCAGGGGACCCCAAACCTAAGGGAGTACATTAAATTACCAATCTAAATAATAATACATGTTGTCATCGTGGACTAACTGTTTAACAACCATAATGTTTGCGTAATTAACATATTTTATGTTTTTATATGCGCTTGACTACAACCACACTATCATGAACCACTAAACTAGTAAATATCCATGGTTTTCAGATGGTGAAAATATATATATTTTTAATTAAATAACTTTTTTTTCTATGTTGATTGTTCCACACGGACAATATGTGTATAATTATTAAATTCTCCAAAAGGAAAAAAAAAAAGTGTTGCTTTTAACACTTTAGAAAACGATATCCATTACTTGAGCATGGCTAATAGCTAGCTAGCTGGATGGGCATTTCAAAACTTTTCAAACTTCCGGTTGAATCTAGCCGTGATAAAATGAGAGCTTAAAATATTGAACACGTGGCATTCCAAACGCAACGCAGACCACTACGACATTTGCAACTCATAGATTCAGATTGCCCCATTGACAATTAATGATTTCTGGTGCAACGCATTGGATGTAGTTGGTGGGAGCAACACGTTACCAAGATGACTGAAATTGACTTGAAAAAAGCTGTCTAGCTCACTTGAACAGTCCAATTGTATTGATTTATTGATGTATTTATAAGCCAGCATCTTTAAAATCAATCACCACCATAGCTGAAGGCTCGGCTTGCCCATTGTGTCCCCCATATAGAAAAGATCAATTGGATTTGTTGAAATACTGGGTTCAAAACTAAAATAAATCCCACAAAAGATATGTGTCATCATAATAAAAAAAATATATATTTTTTTAAACAAAATATAAAAAAGAGAAGCGAGTCCAGAAGGTTTTAGTGCCATTTTAATATATAAATTGTACATACATACATATCGTCTATCGCAATTATTTTGGCCAGGATAATCGTGATAATACATTATCATATTGTCCCATGCCTAATTAGGACTATTGCCTATTTAGCTTAGTTTAGCTTCCTAGGTACTGCACAGTGTCATTGTATTTGTTCTTGTTCAGGAGATAGAGTACCTGCTGAGCATCAGGCCACAATACTGAAAATGTTCACCTTGTGCAGTGAGATGGTTCTAAACTCAAAGGCACAGTCTCAAAGAGTGGCACCTCTTGAAGTCAAGTTTATTTATATATCTTATAATCACATTACTGTCTCAAAGGGCTGTACAGACAACAGTATATTTCACATGGAAACAAGCAACACCCCCTTAACCTGCTCCTCCCCTGAAGACTTAGCTTTGTCCCAGGAATGAACTGGCTGTGACAGCATTGACAAATTCCTGACAGATCTCTGCCCTGTGATTCTTTGACTTTTGTTTTGGTACCTTGCTTCTCTACTGGTACAATTATTTTAGCAGCAAGGCCAAATGTGATGCTTTGTCTCCCTTGCTGTTGCTTTGCAAGAGAGATAAATACCTTGAGGACCTTTTCCACATCACCACTGAACTGGCATCTCTTGGCCATATGACGCTAGATTGTACAGTAATGCAATTATTTCAGAGAGAGTGGTTTTGCTAAAAGTACAAAGGAGTCTAAATTGTTTTAGGCAGTGATTGAAGACAAAACTCTTATTCTAGATTTTACAAATCATAAATTAACTGCCGCAAAGACTGTGCGGTGTAAATCCTGCTCATGCTCAACTAATTGTACAGTGGCACGTAAAAACAATTATCACACCTGCCAGGGCCGGAGTGGGGACACTTTTCAGTCCGGGAGTTTCAGGCCCAAGACCGGCCCACTGTTTCCATGGTGGTGGAAATTGGATAAATAAAGCAGCTCTTACTATCCTGTAGTTATTAATACCATGGTTCAACAAATAATGTAAACGTTAAATAACAATTCACTTAAAC
>JAODTR010000005.1:830447-867025 GCA_025399935.1 Amblyopsis rosae | reverse complement strand
TCAGAGATTTAATATTCTCTCTGATCCGTTTCCCTGTTAGTCTCTCAGTTTGCAGCGCAGTTCAGTCGTAGAAGCACACATAAGAGACTGTCTCTAGTCTCAGCCTCTTCATCAGCACTACGTCACATAAGAAACTGTCTCTAGTCTCAGCCTCTTCATCAGCACTACGTCACATAAGAGACTGTCTCTAGTCTCAGCCTCTCTCTTCATCAGCACTACGTCACATAAGGTCATGCTGAAGGTCTGATACATAGACACCTGTAAGCATGTCAGCACTATCAGGTAGTAAGGGCTAGAATTCCATTGGATGTATTTCCTCAGATGTACAGTACAGACCTAACAACACCTATAGGTGGGCGGGGCACACAGGCAGTGGGTAATGAGAACCAGCCAGCCAGCCACACAGGCAGGAGGTGCATGGTTTGGACGGCAGGCTGAGGGATGTGTGTGCCATGGTGCACAGTGGCGTTGACGGACGTAGACAAGCTCCCCTCTGATGGTGGAAGTGACTCCAGCCACATCAATCACCCCCACCGTGGAGAGCAGCCACCTCCGTTTACTCTCATCTGTCATTGTAGAGGCAATGGAGCACTAGAATTATTTATGCTTGCTTGTTACCCTATGAATTACAGTCTGTCAATACAGGGAACATTAATGAAAAAAATAAGTAATGTCACTTAAAGGTATTGTCAGTCATTCTGGAGAAAGCTTGTTGATATTTGAACTGGATCAAAACAAAAACACCTCTCCCTTCAATGCCATAAGGTGCTCCCTCAGAAGTGCTGCATTTCACATTGGAAATGCATTGTCGATGGCTAGGATATCGTTGTCGTGTGTAGTCTGCACCACTTTGTAGAAGTAGCAGATTGTTTTGTATACGGTAAGATAGTGGTGACACAATGTGTGACAAAATTGCATTGGCTTACAATCGCTTATTATAGCCTACCTTTGAACTAATTACCCAGTAAACCAGTTACAACACATAGTAAACAATATATAACTCTTGCAGTATAAAATTGATGCATGCTATAACTATAAAGTACTGTAGTTTCTCTTTAAATAAAGTAGTGCATATTGTTACAGCACATTTGGGTAAAGAGGTGACTTAGTTAGGCCTTTGCTGATACAGTATTTAGGCTGTTTGCAATTATTGTTGAGGAGTGAATGACATATACGGTATTGGTAATGTGTGTTAGCGCTGATGACGTGCTGATGTGCTGCCAATATCTAACAGAATGTTGTTTGTTTACCATAACTGTGTGTGACATTTTCAGCTATTGACACGTGTACTCATTTTAAGTCACTTTGGGAATAAGGTGTCTGATAAATGCATCTGCTAAAGCTGTAAATGTGATTTTCTCTTTTTGATAAATACGTATATTATTAAGTAAGTGCTGATAAATAGAATGTAATCAACGGCCTGCAGTTCAAATCTAAGTATGCCACATCAAATGTATGCTCTAATAAAACAACACTAGAATAGTTTGTTTAGAAGAAAAAGTTAGCTTTTTGCTGTTTCCGTAAATCTGAGCCTCATTTCTTCCCCCTGTATGCAGCCATGCATGAGTGTGTATATGTGTGTGTGTTGTGTTTACGTGCGTACACATGCGTGCACTCTTCCCCTTTGTTTGAGGCACAGCACCATCTAGGAGCGGGCTGCGGTCCTGGCCTGCTGACACTCCAGGTTAGCGTTGGCGTGACGCGGCCCTGCGCCTGCCTGGGAATGGGAATGGTTAAGTGAAGCATGTTAATAGGAAAAGGCTTGTCTCTTCCATACTAACACTTGGATGACTTTGCAGGCTGGGGGGGGCACCCAGGCGGATTGTGAACGCACCCCCTTTTCCCCTGCCCCCCCAGGAGGCACGGCTGAGTTAGGATTTGCTTGCATTGTCAAGTAACGCATTGACCCATCACTTTGAGGCATATTGATTGTGACAGCCTCTCTCTCTCTCTCTCTCTCTCTCTCTCTCTCTCTCTCTCTGTCTCATTCTCTCCCCTTCTCTCTCGCTCTCCCCTTCTCTCTCTCTGTGCCCCCCCCACTCCCCCTTCCCCCAGGCTACAGAGACACAGATCCAGAGCTCTGGACAGACGCCATCTCAGTTGCTTATCGAGCCACATCCGCCGCGCAGCTCCGCCATGCACCTGGTGAGAGCGCTAGGCATGCTGGGAAAATGCCCTGCACCATCTCATCACTGTTGGTGTTAAGGGAGTGTGTGTGGGTGTGCGTGGGTGTTCACTGCGGTAGTGTGTATGTGTGTGTATCTTATAGGCGTAACATGATGTGTATCTTATAGGTGTTAACATAAGCAAGATTTGCAAAGGCCTTTAACACCAGTGTTTCAGATGTTACTTATACTAATGCTAATAGTGTGAATAGGTCAAGTGTTGAGGGAAGAGCGCTCCCTACTGGCCAAGCAGTTCTTCTCTGCATCTAGTCTCAACTAACCTTTCATGTTCAGGCCATTATTTATGATCTGCACAAACCTCTTTTCCTCTCACATAAACAAATAAAAAATATGCATTTCTTTATTATTTAAATGAAGATGAGATTTTTTCTTGTGACATTTTTATTCGACATGAATAAAGATGAAAAAAGCATGGCATCGCTCTTCTCTCACTTCTTCTACAGTATAGGCCAAGTGGAAGCTCTGAGATATTTTGTGCATCGTGTGACATGTAATTTATCTGACCTTCTAGGTCTGACCTGTTGCACTACACCAGCAGTTCTAAAACTTTCGGATCTTTGACCTCATAATAAAGTTGTTACACTACGTTTTCAATGTAAAATCAATACAGCAGCAACAATGTATACAAAAATACTTTCTAATGTTTCCATGATCCAAATTATAAGCCATAAAGACAGCATATATGGTTAATATTTACCAGATACCTCTGTTACATAATATTTATAAATTATAATGCTATATGCTTTTTGTGATAAAACATAAAAAAAGGAAAATATCTATCAACATGTTTAAGTTAACAATCTAAATTAACAATATTAAGAAATAGAACACATTTGTCAGTCTAAAAAAAACAACCCCATTGAACAGATATAGTATCCATATCAGTCTACAGCCCTATTGAACCAACACGTTCTCATTTCCAATTCATCAAAAATTGCAGCTTGGTCAATGACTTTACATTTTCGAAATGTTCATAAATATACAATTGAGACATGTTAAAATGTAATTATTTGAAATCATATACCTGTAACTATTTAATTTTATGATTTAAGGTAAATACATTTTAACCTGTCTCGATTGTATATTGATTATTTATCTACAACCAGGAGCTAATACTTGGGCTGAAATTGCATGCCCATATAGCTAAAAATAAACCGTTGGTAACTCCGTAGTCTTGCCGTACCAGTCAATGACCGAAGTCTTCATCCTACGACGAGTTGGGAATTAGTATGTGTTGATTGAACAGATACAGTATCCATATCAGTCTACACAACACATCAACCCTCTCTCTCTCTCTCTCTCTCTCTCTCTCTCTCTCTCTCTCTCTCTCTCTCTCTCACTCACTATTGACACCTGCAATAACTACTACTATCATAACATCTCAATGTATACTGTTTGCTGCACAGAAGTGGTCACTAGTGTTTGAAGTGGACACTTGCATTGTTCCGTGCTGTAGTCATGGTGGTCTTCACTGTGCAGCCAAAGAGTGAAGGCAAGAGCAATGCGTTTACCGCAAAATACACTGATATCCCATTTCAGCTGCCAGACAGTTCAGACTGAGGCACATCTGCATAAGTCTGATTGGAATCACCTCTAAATGTGGATTTCATGGGGTTTTCTGCTGTTCAAACTTCTATAAACCAATTCGGATTAAATCTGGATATGCAAAAAAAATTTGGATTTGGGCTAGCAGTGTTTACTGTGTTTGTGTGTTGCATAAATTTCTTGCTCTTTGCACTTGCATGTTTCTATGACTTTCTGTCCATCTTGTTTGGGTCCACACACATCATATCACTTATTTATTGTTTCTACTGGCCACCACCTCAATTATGACGATACTTAGATCAGGAATTATACGCCCATCTGTTCGTCACTCCCTCCCTCACTCACTCATACATATAGTTGTTCAATGTAAGAAGGTCAGATACTGGATAATAACATGCAACAGCATCTCACTAACTTCAGGTTCAGCAGATGGTTGTTCTGAGGGTCAGGCTGAAAGGGCACCAGCATCCTCTACACTTATACAATCCATGGGTCCAGTGGACTCGGACACCACATGTGTAATATAAATGTGTGCAGTGTGAGGTCATTTAAAATTTAATATTTTATACAGTATGTTCTTCACAGAAAAATAAATTTATATTTTGGCTAAAAACGGGTCCAACAGACTCAAACACCATACAAGGGTAATAATGTTATTGTGCATGATGCCAGAGCTGCTTCGTAAATAACCCGGGGACACAATGATACATTTGAATCCACTTTTATACAGTTTATAAGTTGAAAAAAGAAGGAAGTTGACGATGCAGAGAGCATGCCATTCTTTGTCGCCTGCTGGGAATTAGCATAAAGGAGAACGTTCTTCATCTTTCAGCTGTCACTGTCCCACTGTCGCTCACTGACGCTGGCTCATGTTGGAAATTAATGGTAGCTTGTCGCTTTGTAGTAGTGAAGTATTGTTAGTTTCTTGCATGCACATATAACAAATACATAACACAAAAGCATAACGACATAAACATATACAGTATAAAATATAAAAACCCTTGAAAGCTACAGTAATCAACATTAAGGTAAGTCATCCTACAGGGTTTTCTCTATTCACCTGGTCCTCCCCCCAATCCTGCGTGTGTACGCACGCGTGTGTGTGTGCTCTCTCTACCCCCTTATCATGTTGCTCCTCTCTCTTGGTCTGTCCCTTATTTCATCATATTATCTTTGTTCATCCCTGCACTTCCCTTCCTCCTCAGAGCCCACTCATGTTCAAAGACCAGGTGCAGCAGGACGTCATCATGGTGCTGAAGTTCCCCTCCAACTCGCCCGTCACCCACGTGGCCGCCAACACCCTGCCCCATCTGGCTGCACCCGCTGTGGTCACTGTCACCTGCAGCCGCCTCTTCGCAGCTAACCGCTGGCACAACACTGTCGGTGAGGCTGCCGTGTTACCTCTAATATGCTAACACGCTAATGCTAACGCCAACAGGCTCACACTCGCTAACATACTGTACCGCTGGCACAACACTGTCGGTGAGGCCGCCGCGCTACCGCTAATATGCTAACACGTTAATGCTAACGCGAACTGGCTCACACTCGCTAACATACTGTACCGCTGGCTCAACACTGTTGGTGAGGCCGCCGCGCTACCGCTAACACGCTAATGCTAACGCCAACAGGCTCACACTCGCTAACATACTGTACCGCTGGCACAACACTGTCGGTGAGGCCGCCGCTCTACCGCTAATATGCTAACACGCTAATGCTAACGCCAACAGGCTCACACTTGCTAACATACTGTACCGCTGGCACAACACTGTCGGTGAGACCGCCGCGCTACCGCTAATATGCTAACACGCTAATGCTAACGCGAACAGGCTCACACTTGCTAACATACTGTACCGCTGGCACAACACTGTCGGTGAGGCCGCCGCGCTACTGCTAATAAGCTAATACGTTAATGTTAACGCGAACAGGCTCACACTCGCTAATATACTGTACCGCTGGCTCAACACTGTTGGTGAGGCCGCCGCGCTACCGCTAACACGCTAATGCTAACGCGAACAGGCTCACATTTTTTAACATACATGTATCGCTGGCACAACGGCGTCGGTGAGGCAGTTGAGCTAACACTGCATGTCCGCTGTTCCAGTTTATATTGTACTTTAAACTAAGTAAAACTTTTTTTTTTTTTATTATTATAAATTTAAAATGAAAAACTACCTTCAAAGAAAAGCATGGCTCCTGAAACCGACTGTGGTATTTGATAACTACGACCACAATAACACATGGTAGTACACACACAAGCACACACACGCAGGTGAGGGCACACATGGAGCTCACACACGGACGGCCACACCCTGTGAAAACCACAGTGTTGCGCTCCACATGTGCTCCCCTCCACAGCAGCAGAGCAGTATGAGCCACTTCATCAGTGGCCGGCTTGCTAAGGGCTCCAAATAGAGCTGTGGGCCAGCCTTCTCCTCCCATATGTGGCCCTGAACGCTTCCACATGTTCCCTGGCAGCAGGCGTGTGTGAACAACATTACCCATGGTGCCCTGCCCCCCCACACACACACCTCCTCCTTTTCTTTGCAAACCAGCCTCACCTCTGGGTCACCGGGCCATGGTTGCAATGATTACTGGGAAATTAGGACCCGACTGCACCGCATTCTCCTCACACTTCCCCATCTGTCACCGTGGAAACACACTTGAGCTCAGGACCAGGTTGTGTGTGTGTGTGTGTGCAGGTGTGGTGTGCACGTGTGTGTGAACGTGCGTCTGTATATGTATGTGTGCACTGCGTGCGCGCGTGCGCGTGTGTGGTTGGCCTATCAGAATCATGACCATAATAAAGCCTCCGTACTTCCCTGTGCGGTGTTTGTTTCTAAAGGACCCCTGCATGCTCTCAAGGGCTGACATGGCTCCACTTCAGTTTGGAAGTCTTTAAGAAATATCAATGAAAGGAGTGAGATGGATTGAAATCTCGCTCACTAATGAAGTCACAAAGTTTTGGCTTGATCAAAGAAGGTGTAAGTGTGTGTGAGAGAGTGTGTCCCCATGCAGAATGTTCCAAATCCTTTATTTAACAACACTGGGCCAAATATAGGAATCCTTTCTTTTAAAGTGTTATGAACACAT
Source organism: Amblyopsis rosae (assembly GCA_025399935.1). Classification (NCBI taxonomy): domain Eukaryota; kingdom Metazoa; phylum Chordata; class Actinopteri; order Percopsiformes; family Amblyopsidae; genus Amblyopsis; species Amblyopsis rosae. The sequence continues at coordinate 860,204 of JAODTR010000005.1, read as the reverse complement.
TCATCAAATGATCAGAAGGATTTTTTTATGCATGTTATTATTTGCTGAATGTGGAATTTTAGATTAATGTTTCTGATTCCCTACATATTGGTCCCAGTAATGTGTGTGTGTGTGTGCGTGTGCGTGTGTGTGTGCGCACGTGGTGTGTGTGTGTGTTGTGATGGTTTCTCTAGGTGTCAGAGGAGCACCGGGATACTCCCTCGAACAGGCTCATCACCTGCCCATTGAGATGGACTCTCTCATAGGTCAGCACGCACATGCATGCACACACACACACGCATACAACCCATATTTCGATTGTTAGGAATCATCGCCATTGTTTCTGATACCTGTAGTTGAAAGAAAATCATGCTATGAAAGGGATCCATTCAGCGATCATGTCATTTTTCATTACATTACCCTTGAAAATGTTTATTTTCCTTAATTAAACTGTATATTCCATAGAGAAACCTTTCAATATGGCAGATATAGAGGAGTTTTTGAATTAGTGTGTTACAGCTTTGTCTGACACAATCCGGCTGGCACATATCTGTAACATACATGGGCATTTGGAAATAAATGAATCATGAATTCAAACGTGTGTGAATGAATGACCGTCGTGCATTCGCTTAATTGATCTCCAACAACACAGCCTACTCCTAATTGTGACTTCACGAGTGTGAAGCAGGAACCTCTGACAGGCAGCATGACACATTTTGGACCCCGCTTGACATGCGAGTGAGTGAGTGTGCTTTGTGTGTTTCTCCCACAGCTAGCAACTCAGGAGGCAACAAGCGTCAGATCACCGACCTGGTGGACCAGAGCATCCAGATCAACGCTCACTGCTTCGTGGTGACAGCTGACAACCGCTACATCCTGGCGTGTGGCTTCTGGGACAAGAGCTTCCGTGTGTACTCCACTGAGACAGGTAGGTTACACTCTAAACACTGTTTTTTTTTATTTGTTATTATGTGAATGCTCACCAGTGTGTGGAAGGCTGAGTTCTGTGAGAGAAGTAACACAGGTTTGTGGTGACATCTAGCACTGACGAGATAGACTATGGTGTTGTACAGTACTACTGTATAGATGCTACTGCGCTTTATACTGGTCTAGTATCATTACATGATTTATTATTACATTTGTCAATTCATGTTAGTATATTCATTAAAATTAAAAAGCCCCCTGTGTTTTCACGCTTCTGCCCACGCTGGCCAGTGAATCACACCCCTTTAATTGTTTTGCAGTCATTTTTGTAACTATACTTAATAGAAACTTAACCAGTTACTGGACTGATCGAGGACAGGTTATGACAATACATGTTTCATGCAAATGCTATTTTTTAAATTTTTATAGTATTTCTCTTCTTTTCACATTTTGTGGGAAAGCAATTAAAAGCTTCTCCCACATAGATGCCTGTCTCAAAATAGGCCTGTTGCGTTCAGTGATTTAAGTCAATAGAAAGCCCAGGCTAAGTTGTTAATTATACCATTCTATTGTATTTGCATGTAATGTACAGTATCTGCTCTCTAGGCAAGCTGACCCAAATAGTGTTTGGCCACTGGGACGTGGTGACGTGCCTGGCTCGGTCCGAGTCCTACATCGGGGGAGACTGCTACATCGTGTCTGGGTCCAGAGACGCCACGCTTCTCCTGTGGTACTGGAGCGGTCGGCACCACATCATTGGAGACAACCCCAATAACAGTAAGTGACCACTATTGCACAAGCAGACTCATACTTAACATTGCCATGTACATAGGAGCATAGGTTTACAATACATACAATCAGGTAGAGGTTATAGTATTGCAAGTACAAATATTTAGATGCTAGTAGGTTTGCACTATGTACAAGTATTTAGAGGAAGGGCATTTACAACTAAAGAAACAGGTACCGTAGGTTTACACTAAAAATAAATCTTTAGGAGCAAGTACATATTGATAACCCCAAAAGCAGGACCAAACAGAGACCCCCCCCCCCCCACACACACACAAAAGGAAATGTTTTTCATATTCTTAGGTGAAATATGTTATGCTACAAATCAATTTTTCTTCTTTTGAGTTCCACAGGAAGTAGTCTTTTATCAACATTTTAACTGCACTGTGGCTGTAATGTATTAATGTGATTCATCATGTTGAGCTGTTTCACTTTCAAGTGGGGGACTCCAGATGTCTTGGCATTCAGAAACCCTACTGTGTGATTTCTGCTGCTCTGTTCATTTTGTTTCTCATTCTCCCTGATTGGCTGTGTTAAAAACACAGCACAGAAAACAAAAGCATTTTAGTGCTTTCGCTCCTTTCAAATGTAGGTTACACTAATTTGGTTGTGAATGTGTATATGAATGTGCACAACTGTGAAAATCTTCATGTGTTAAGTGCTATATATGTGGTGTGTGCACTCGCACATTAGAAAACCTTATGTGTCACATTTCTTTGAGGTCCGGTTTAGGTGTGATTGTTCTCTAATTAACTTCACTGAAGCTCAGTCAGATCATTAAGAAGTTCAGCTTGGCTGCCTCCAATTATCGGAGGCAGGAAAACGCACTTCCCCTGAAATTCACACTAGTGCTTCTAAAGAACATACAGTATACTGTACTGTATACTGTAGTGTATATATACTTCAAATTACTAATTACTTTTTCCAAAAGTGTACTAATATTACAATTACTAATTCAAGTAGTAGTAATAATTAATTTAGTAAATTTACTTTTAATACCCTGTAATAAGTAAAGTAATTAGTAGTGATAAGTAAAAATGCACTTTTTACTATGCCTGAGTAACTTGCACAACACTGCTCGAGAATGACTAACCCTTTAATGTCAACTAGCATTTAAAACATAGTGTCCATTTTCAGTAAATACTGTAAGACAATAAGATAATACAATTTCTTGCCATAGAATTATAATGATATTTCAGTCTCTGCAGTTTTTTAGAAATTTCACTATTTGACTAATTCAGAAAAACCATTCTCATGGTCCACTAGAATGTTCGTTCTGTGTGCGTGCTGAAATAATAATCTGGTGTTTCTACACAGCCCTGGCTCTGTAAATGGAAACAAACATAGTGGTGCAGACCGCACCACACAACACTATTCCAGCCTTGACAATGTGTGTCCAATGTGTGGGGTGGAGCTTCTGAGGGAGCATGCCATTCTATGGCATTGAAGGGAGAGGAGTTGTGTTTTGAGATGAAATGGCAACAATCTTTCCCCAGCATGACTGACTCCACTAGTCAGCCATGCTGACAGAATGTACCCTTCCTGCATGTAATACCTTCAGATATCAGGACGACTAAAGCACCAGAGTTATGCACTTAATTCGGCCCCTGTAGATACCCGCTCCCGTATGTTTTCCTTGAGCCTTGGCAGTGATTTCATGCCTGTTAATGCGTTCCACCTCCCGGGGCTACAAACGGCAACAAGCCCACTCTCGCTCAGCGCCCTACAGCTTTCAGATGCGCTGTGGCCGAAACAATTGATTTCACCCTTTCCCTCCAAAAGGCTGTGGCCATCTTAAATATGTATTAATTAAACTTACTCCCAGCTCAATCAAAACAGCCCCAGCCTTTCATGACCTGGCCCCAGCGACCGGGGGTGGTGTTTGCAGCGGGTAATGGTGGGGCTGACTCCCTGAGTCCCTGGAGCTTTTGCAGAGTGTGGGAGGTGATTGAATCCATTGTCAGGGTAGGTGAGCTGCACAAAATCCACCCCCCCCCCTCCCCCCAGGGCCTATTCTGACACATGTCCCATTTTGGGCTCTTGGCACTGGGCGGCCCAGAGCTGACAGGCCTTCCTCGGATTCTAGTGTCCGAGGGGACTTGGCTGCATCGATTACAGCCCCCCCCCTTCCCCCCCATCTCCTCTCCCTCTCCACCGTACGGGCTTGCTGCATGGACCGCCATGTCCTGAAGTGGCGACATAAAGTGATGGGGGAGGGGGTTCTGAAACCTCTCCACCTCGTCCATCACGGACATGCTGGCATCTGGGTGGCTGCAGAAGCACAGTTTGCTGAGTTGCAGAACAACGGCGGACGGACACTGACACTAGTCTTTCCTAGGCAGCCACACACAAGTTTGACAATGATTTCCCCTACGTAACTTCCCCAATGTAACTTTTTTCCTCTCCATAGTAACAACTTGCTGGAAAGAAATTATAGACAAAGTTCCCTCTGGTTGTATGTTCCCTTTAGTTCCACTTTTCTCGTAAGGCAGTGATTTTTAAACGGTATATAAAAGATGGTAAGATGGGGTTCATAGCTTTAGCAATCAAGGGGTTCGCAAATTATGTGTTTATTAATGCGTTGCATATAACAAAGACTTTAAAACATATATAAACGACCAGGAACACTCCTGAAAAATGTACTATATGCATACAAACTTAGATAAAATCGACCAATAACACACACAAAAATAAAAAACTACCGCTTTAGTAAGTAATTCATTGAAATCATCAAAGATAACAGCATGATCAGGGTCTAAACCACTGACAACGCTCCTAGCATCGTTTGAGGAGGACCACAAGACTCTTCAGTGTGTTGTTGTACTAATCACTTCAGAATGGTTTGTGTTTGCCGATGCTTCTAGCCCTGCAGCCTGACTCTCTCAGATGTGTGATGGACGGCAGGTGCCACAGACCTAACCCCTCGCCCAGTGTCATCAATCATGTGACACGCGGGATGGAATCATGGAGTGGCTGCCATCGCCGGACATCCCAACATTTGCATGACAATTAAAAAGACCCACTCTGCCAGCAGATGTGTGTCACACTCACTTTGCATGTGTGTGTCGGCTGGCCGGCTTGGGTTCGGGTTGAGCGGGTTAAATCAGTATATGAATGAAAGCCATGATCGAAGTTACCTCCCAACATTGTTCATTTCTATCATTTTAAAAGGTAGCAGTACATTAAATGTAGCCTGTTGTAACCAGACCCACAATGGACTTGGTGAATAGGGTCTGGACACGCTCCATTGGTGATTGTTTGCATTCTTTCCATTCTAATTAATGTGCGTATAGACACTGGGTTTTGTTAGCAGACTCTTCTGATTCATCTAGCTCTACCACCATTTAGAAGCAGACACTTGACTTCAGTCAACACACTTATCCTCCCCCATTGTCCCTGACTGGTCCACCATTCAGGGTGGCTGTGAACACTAAAGGGTTTCCACACAATAACATCCGCTAACATAAGCTGAGAGCTCAATTTAGGCTGCCCTGGGGGGAAATCTCAACACGCATGTTGTGATTTCCAGATATTTCCTCTTTTCTTGTGCCAGCTCCAGACATAATAATGCATTGCAGCAATGTTTGTTCTGGTGTTTGTTGTGTTTCAGGTGACTACCCAGCTCCTCGAGCGGTCCTGACGGGGCACGATCACGAGGTGGTCTGTGTGTCGGTCTGCGCTGAGCTGGGTCTGGTCATCAGCGGCGCTAAAGGTCAGGGTTTATCTGTTTGCACTGTTGTTGACCTTTGCAGAGAGGATAGACCACCGTCTCTCAATGCTATAGCATTTAGATAGATTTGAGTTTTTCATCAAACTGAAATGGCTTGAACCATCACATGATTTTTTCTGTGCTGAATGCTTCACACACCTGTGAATGATGTATTTTTGATAAACAACATTGTAGATTACTGAACTCACAGAACACATTTGACATTTTATATTCCTCCTGCACCTGGAGGCATAACTGAAACCGTTATTTTATAGTTTTTGCTGTATCATCATATCTTATATGTGCTGTTTTCTGACATTAGCCATTTGTCCAACTAGGCTACTACTACTTCTACTGGTTACAAAATTAACTTCATTAATAGGGTCTAATACATGCTGCATTGGTGATTGTTTGCATACAGTATTTGCATTAGGGGGTAGGCCTCAGGTTAATTGTTTAACTATTAGATTAGTCTTTAACCAATCAGCATTGCTAACTGTTTGTATTGCTTCAACTAGCTCTACCACCATTTAGAAACATGCTTGACTTCAACTTCATCACACTAAGCCACTCCCACTGGTAGCCACCAGGCTGTGTTAATTCTAAAATTCGAGTGAGCTGGGAGCATTAATTAAGAGAGCCAGTAGGAGACATTATGGGTGAAATGGAGACATCAAATGAAAGCTCTTGATGAGCTCTTTCTATACTGCCAAAAGGGCACAAGTGAATTCTAAATAAATTAGCAGTTTTTCATTATATACCAAAAGACTTAACACTGAACCTAAGCAGTTGGTGCCAAAAGGGCATAAATGCAATTATGCCCTTTAAAGTGTTGTGGGAAAGTCTGTAGAACATTATTTTATTTTATTGCAATAGATTGTTATTTATTTTAAACTATATACATGCTTTGTAATGCTTTGTTCATATTGTCATCGGATGCTTTGATATGCAAAAAAGCTGGTGAAAAGTAACGTATGCCTCTCTGGTTCTCACCCCTCGAGTGTAACATGTAATGAAATAATAAATGGTATGGCTGCATATATACATGATGTAGTCCAGAGGACAATGCACACATTTTAACTAATTGGTACCACCAAATAAGTTTGGTATGTGTCTTCCTACTGTACATGTTGCTAGTTTATATTTTGATATGAAGACACTACCTATCTTATAGCTTAATGATAGGAGCAAAGCTACCCCCATAAAATATGACAACATTCTGATTTCACGTGTGTGTGTTTGTGTGTGTGTGTGTGTGTGTGTGTGTGTGTGTGTGTGAGTAGAGGGCCCTTGCCTGGTCCACACCATCACGGGGGACCTTCTGCGGGCTCTGGAGGGGCCTGACTGTTATCTATGCCCGCGGGTCATTACAGTGTCCAGTGAGGGCCACTGTATCATCTGCTATGAGAGGGGACGCTTCTGTAACTTCAGCATTAACGGCAAGCTGCTGGCCAAGATGGAGGTCAATGACTCCACCAGGGTAGGCTGTCGTGTCTCCACCCCGCTAGCAAAGGCCAACGCCCATCGGATGGCGCATTTCCAGTGTCACAAACAACTGCCATGTTTGTGAACACTGCTGTGTCTCTAGGCCGTTCTGCTGAGCAGCGATGGCCAGACTCTGGTGACGGGCGGAGACAATGGTGTGGTGGAGGTGTGGCAGGCCTGTGACTTCAAGCAGCTGTACATCTACCCTGGCTGTGACGCCGGCGTCCGAGCCATGGACCTGTCGCACGACCAGCGGTAAGGACCGACGCTCATAAAGCTCAAGACCCACTCCTTAACATAAAGGTGGAGTAAGCGATTGTAAGCGAATACACTTAACACAAACTAAGTGGTGCAGACCGCACCACACAACACTGTCACATCCTTGGAAGCATGTGTCCAATGTGTGGATGGAGCTTCTGAGGGAGAACCCTATGGCATTGAAGGGAGAGGAGTTTTACTTTGGATTGAATTAATATCAGCATGCATTCTTCAGCTTGTCTGACTATACCTCTAGGGCCCCAAGGAGAGGTTGTGTTAAATATTTAGTGTTTTATGTTCTGCAAAGTGGGTTTTCACACTTTCTGACCCTCAACCAAGAAGTGAGTTTGTGAGTCGTGAGCACTCAGGAATCCTGACACCCAATTTGAGCTGTTATCCGTGTAATAAAGTACACAGTGATGTCCTGCTAACAACATCTCTGTGGCACTTGGTGAACTGCCATAGTTATCAGGACCATAACTATACAGTAAGAGCAAATGTGCGTACACACCATTTTATAGTAAGGATAAATATAGAGAATGTGTGTGTGTGTACTGTATATTACTTGTGTAGTGTATATTGTACAGAAATGTGTTTATACTTACCGTGCATGCGCATTTGTTAATTTCAATTTTGTATGCAAACATGCATGTGTGGGTAGTCTGTTTTTGAAAGCCTATTTAATGGGTGCAAATTTGGAGACTGGAATAGTCACCAATCTCTTTCTTAAAATAGAAGCTACAGTGTAGTTGCCATAGAGACAAAGATTTTAGTGGATTGTTCATAGTGTATGTTTTGCCTTGTCCAGCCCACCGGATTGCATATATGGCGTGTGCAGTAGTCACTAGCAGGTCTGAAGACTAGCTGTAGATAGAAGCTCTGTATTGACAGGTCATGGTGGGTCACAAGAAGGTAACAAGCGAAGGCAATGATAACAAAAGGAATACACAAAAATGTTCTTGAAACTAGTAAAACTCTACTGTCATGATCCTACCAAAAGCGTCTGGTGACCCCACACAGGCTCTACCTGGCCCGTATAGTTAGCATGACGGATGCAGGCAGCCATGGTGCATGGCATGTAAATGCTCCATGTCGTCATGAGTGACCACCAGGTGGAGAGTGGTTACACAAGCTGGATGTTCAGGCTCGTTCCATGCGTCCTTGTTCCAAAAACATGGAGGAACCAACCAGGCTAAACCTGGATCTAGATGATGGTCATTTTGAATTATTTACACTGACACTGTTTGGCTGGTAGTGTTTAGCTTTCAGACTAAACAGTAAACAACCTTATGGTAAATGGACTGCATTTATACAGTGCTTTTCCAACCTACCGGCTAGGGATTGGCACGACTCCTCGAGTACTCGAGTGCTCAACTGTGACAGCAATGCTCGATAAGTTTCATGATCGATGATGACAACTTACAAATAAATGTGAGAATAAATTAATCTCTCAATTTAATGAAATAGGCTACATAACATGATGTCACATTTTACTGCAATAGTCTAGTATGTAGTTCGGTTCCAAACAACTCAACATCGCCATAGTTATGGACATGCAGTCTGACCAAGCAGAAAGCATATTTGTTCTCATCTGCCATTTTGTCCGTCAAACAATACTTCCCACTTGTCATGACATCCCATCAACCTCTCAATTAAATTAGCGTAACTTTATGAAAATTCAGTTCTTACCATTTTCTGAAACCTGGAAAATTGTAGCGTATTTGATAGATTATTTGGATGAACTGAAAGATCACGGCCGTGCATTCAAACACATGGCGTGTGTTTTAAGGTAATACACTCCCTCTTGCTCCCTCTTGCTCACTCTGCTTTCTGTCCAACATGCTATATTTAATACGCATTTAGCTATTAATGCCCCGGCTGCGGTTATGTTCGGTCAGCTTGGAACAATGTATAATACGACATCATATTTATTATATAATGCACTGTAACCTAGTATTTTTGTAAATGCTTCGTGGATGTCATGACCCAGTGATAGCCTATACGTGCAAGTTTTATTTTTTATGAAATACGTTAATTCAAATAAACTGACATTGCCTGGTACATCTTTTAGTTTTCTGGTGTATTTCTTTTCCCCTGGGTCCAGAATACAAATACTCATTTTCTCTATTGAGTACTCTAGCAGTCAAAATGACCAATATGCACTGAATATGCTACCGGACACTCAGTGCTGTACATTCACACACACACACATTCATACACATTTATACACTTGTCTAAAAACCCTTAAACATACAGTAAACTCTTATGTTCAGGTCTGTTGCAACAGAAACCTTTAATCCATTGCTTTGGAGTACTTTGAGGAAGCTAACATTGTCCTTGGAGGACATCCTATCCATGTTAAGTTGAGAGGAGGAGACACAAGTGAGTCATGATCCTCAGCTTCCTGTACAGAGAAGGCTATTTTGCTGCAGCTCTGTTCATTGTACTTCAGCGGTCAGGTCCTGGGGGGGTGCTTTCACATACCAGCCAGTCATGGACACAAACAAGACAGCATCGACTGTGGATGGACGCTCATATTCATTGGCAACTAATTGAATGTCCCAGCATCCCTTTAAACGAGCTGCTCTTAAGCAAAGCAACCCTTTATGACACTAACACAATACCCACAGTGTTTTGAAATGAGCATTTCTACAGAAAAGTGTGCATTTGGGTGTGTGTGTCAACGTTCACTTAGTTAGGTTTCTAACTTCTCTTGTTGTCATTCAGTTCTTCCCCTCTGTCAACAAGCATTCACGTGTTTTGTTTGGATTCCGCTGTTCCGTAGGACTTTGATCACAGGCATGGCCTCTGGCAGTATTGTGGCGTTCAACATAGACTTCAACCGGTGGCACTACGAGCATCAGAGCCGGTACTGATGGTCGTCTGGTCTGGAAGAGTGGTACTGCTCTCCGGTGACACAGCTAATCCCAAGAAGAACCAGAGAAGAACACTGGGAGATTCATGACGGTGGAAAGAAAACCAGGCAAACATTGAGCTCGTTCCTCCGGCTGGTTGTCACTTTTGTCTTACTGCTGAAAATGTGTCATGGTGACAGATTTTCTAGCATTGCTCTGTTCAGCGGTGTGAATCATTGAGGTGTGTTTTGTTCAAGAGAGGCTTCGTGTGGTCTGGAAAGATTTAGTATATGATACCCAAACCTGACTGTTTCCTGTTTTAAACTGTGAAAATGCACTCAACAAATCTTCTATTGGAAACATTTATACAGCATTTGTATTCCAGAAACATATCTTACTTTTCTAAGGAGAAAAGTAAAAATGTGTATATATTATGCGTAAATACAGACAATGCAAAGGGTTTTGTTCTCTGGAAAAGTAAATAATGCTCAAAAGTATATGTTAAATTAGCTACAATTCTGACATTTAAACCATTAAAGTGTGCTAGATCTCCAAATGTCTTTCACAATTCTAATTTTAGTTGGTAATACATCATACAGTACATACAGAGATTGGTTACTCATTGTCTAACAGCAGTATATTGTATACGGTATATGTCAAAAAGTTGTTCAATGTTTATTTACTGTGTTTAGATGTCTGTTACTAGGACTTCTGAGAGGTCTTCAGTGTAAACTGTATCATTTGTGAAACATGAATTTAAATAATTCCAGCAAAATCAGTTGTGATTAAGTTTAAAATAAACAATTATGTTTAAAATAACTATTTTGTTTATTAATTTGAAATTTTGATTTGAAAATGCTAAATGGTAATTAAATTAGAAATGTGTTGTAGTTGTTTTAATACCTTAATTACTGTAAACATGGTGGACAGTAGCTTGTAACTGTTCAGGCATTTATGTATAAAAATACCCATTTTAATATTTTTTTATAAATTTAGATTTTTTTCATCAAGTTTAACAAACGTAATCTAACACCATGAAATGTTAAGCAATATTATATATTCTACAGTCTACAGATAACAGATTTGATTGTTTAAATTGAGTAGTACATTAAATGTTTTATCCACACTGAATCGCAGAATTTATGTCTCATGATATTTTAGATAAATTAACAAAAATATGCAAGTAGTTTTGATTTTGATTTTCTAGTATTTATAACAAATATACCCAAAGCAAAATGTTTTGTCATTGTAATAATTCTTTTATTTTTTTATTTTTTATTTTTTTTGCTTTTGTTTATATTTTAAGAAATAAATTATGCATATGATTTGTAACTGTTACACTTGCAGATGTTGCTCCTACAAATTAAGGATGTACTGTATTTGACGATTATTCATGCAATAATGCCAATATACTTAATTACACATTTAACTGTTTTCATTTTGGTTGTATTTGTAATAAAATGTAATAATTATAAAGTATCCAATTTAATTTGAATTTATGTTAGTAGTTTCCTGTTAAAGGTTTTATACATCTACAGTATACAGCCTCTCTAAAACAGAACGACTACTATTCATAAATATTACTGCCTGTGTGTACAGAATATATTACTATAGTTTATAGTGAAACAAATCAGCTCTGTTACGAATTCCGTTGTGTAATACTGCCACCTTCTGTCCACCTACTATGTGCTAAATCAGACAATCTGGTTTGATGAAAAATTCTGAACTCCTGCTAATTAGTAAAATAAAATAAAAACCCTGCAGACTCAAAATTTCAGGACAATTTATTTCCAGGTTTAGCCGTTACTTGAAGCGCATTCAGTAAGAACGGACAGGTCTTTTGTTATTATTTGGAAGAATTGTGCCATTTTCATTCACTTTTACATCATCTCGACATCTCTACATATAGATGGAAAATAAATACAAATATTACAGCGGCAACATTATCCAATTAGACTGAAATCATCAATCTGTCTTTCACTGTCTCAATAGACAAAAAAGGCCTCAACTCAGTTAAGAATTAAGAATTACACATTGTCAAACGGTAATATAAACAATCATTAACGAGATGGCTTCTCTACCCTACTACTCTCTACTCTTCTCACTGCTCTATGAAAAGGTTGTCAGCTTAACACAACAGACACTATTTAATAACAAGCTTGTGCTTTTTCACTTTTAAAGTTAGCTGAAATCCTTAGATCACTTAATGTGCCAGAAAGACTATTTTGGACTAATGTGACACAAATGTGTCTTATGTGATATAAAACTGATCGCAGTACATATATTGAGAAGACCAGGTTAATTTGTTTCAGGAAGCATAATATAGCAGACATGCAGACATTCATAGGCATGGATATTGGGGCTCTGACGGTAACACGTGAAACCTATACATAAACTTTTCACATGACTAATATGCTGAACAACAAGATGTTTTCTGATTTCAAGTTTAAATAAGTGCAAGAATGTAGTTGAAAAAAATTGATTGTGTAGCATCTTAAAATACTACCGGACATTGCTTAAAGCATTTGCCATAATTTAAGTGGTCTTGTGTGTGTGGGGAAACACCACACAGACTTCCTCAGAAAGAAATGTGTCAATTGTATGCCAGCAGATGGCAAGAAAGCCATTAACACTCCCTCTGACATGAGTAAGAAATTTGAAAGTGCTCATGGGCATTTTACCTAATTGCACTTAATTTACATGGACACGATTCAAGGTTTTTAACATGCACTACAATTATAGTAACTACATTGTACTAACATTCAGCTAAACCACTGTAATTTGATTTCACAAATACTCACAAAACTATCATAACTGTGCTTTATTTTATCCTGAATCCAGTCCGCATAAATTGCAATCACACCTTATTAAATTCACCTGCACCATAAACTGTCTATTGATCACTTAAAGTGAAAACTAACATGTTTAACTGTTTAAGACATTGCATTGTGTGTGGCTATCTGTATGGCTAATGACTATAGTAGTTGATTGTTACTTGGTTGACCTGAAGGAACAAATTTATTTTATCCTTTATCATTTGTATTCTGTACTCGAAACGACGGAACCAATTTATTATTGGAACAAAAATGGCTACTAACAATACTTTAATGTATTGGATGTATAACACATAATCAAGTTCTTTCAATCAAATGTGTTACTACCAAAATGCGCCATCCGATGGCACTATGGTTACATAATAGAATAGACCATAAAGAAACAAGTGCTGAACTCAATAATGTTGTGTTTAAGCTTTTCTTTAGTTCAGCATGCTTTCAAAGTAAACCATAGGGTCAGTAACAAAGACACAACATTAGCTGTAAACAAATAGCAAGTAGTACTAGAAACCCTGATGTTACAGTGTGGTCCAACATCTTCAGTCATGCTTGAACACTAGGTTGGTTCTAAAGAACACGTTCCACCTGCTGAGGTGCACTGCCTTTTAGAACGGGGACACCGGTGAGCGCACAGTGTCAGCCGAGCTGGGCGAGTAGTCCTCGGGTTCCGAGTTGAATTCTGCGGCGGTTAGGCCCAGGTTGCCGCTGACGACCTGGGCAGTGCCACTGGAGCTTAGCGGGGAACAGTGTGTGGTCTTCACGCCCTGGTTGCGTCTTCGTCTGAAGATCTGCTTCTCCTTATCAAGCGGGGTGCTCTGAGAGACAGTACACAACAGCATGTGAGTGTCCCCAGACCACCACTAGGGGGTGGCAAAACACTGACAAGTCACATGGCTCACTGTATGAAGCATGCAGCGGTCACAGTGCACCTTTTACACCTTTTACTAACCAGTTAGTAAAAGGTACTACTGGCAGAGACAAAATGAGACAGACTACTTAGAGAGTCCTCAATAGAACTCTATGGGAGAAGTACCAGAGACATTATATAGAGGAGACAGACCACTTAGAGAGTCCTCAATACAACTCTATGGGAGAAATTATTTAATTGTTGTTCGTGTCAACTTTATCAAATTCAAAGATATCATAGCTTCTGAGGGAGTACCCTATATGGCATTGAAAGGAGGTGTTTTTGTTTGGATTGAGTTCAAAAACTCAACACCCTCTCCAGCATCACTGCCTCCACCTTTAATGTTATGTTATTTATAATATCATACCTGGGAGCTTTAACAGAGCAGTGGTGAGGTGATGAACACAGGTACAGTTTGACCCTTACCGTAATAACGGAAACTCCCGCTGCAGTGCTGTTAAGCTTGGGCCCGGGGTTGAAGTGATTTTTTATCTGCCCAGCAACAGATAGCGGGCGCTCGTTCTCCGCCAGACACTCTTCCTGGAACACGCAGAGGCAACACAGGGTACATTCAGTAGATTGTACGTTTGCTACGTTTTTTTTTTGTTTTTTGACTAAACACATGTCTCCTCGAAAACGTTTGCAGGAACGTTCTTGAACTACTTCACAGTATGAGTGACGGGTCCAGCTACAGCCTTCCTCACTTAACAGGTGTGTGTGTGTGCGTGCATGTGCGTGAGTGTGTGTACTGTACGCTGAACTCACATTAACCCAGGGGTGACCCAACACCTGTGCAGCTGTATACCTTTGGTCCACATCAACCTGTAGCATCCCAGTGACTAGCTCCTGAAGAAAGACCAACCCAAACCATAGGGAGACCATATTTATATTCAATGTAATTAAAATGCATTAGACATTAAATACTACAGAACTCTTTGGAGTAAAAACACATTAGTCAGCAACAGAATCACATTAACCACTGACCTTGGCAGAGGCAGATACGTTGTCCCAGTGTTGTGAGGGGAAATCAAGATGGCCCTTCAAAATCTGTGCGAAGAGATCTTCTACATCACTGCTGCTACTGTAAATTGGAGAAAAATATAATAAAATCAAATAAGTAAGATGTTTAATCACATTTCTGTAGTAAGGCAACACAACAGATCATTTTATATTTGTAATGTGCTACCGTAAATGGCCACAAGAGGGTGGCAACAAGAGGTGTTACTTAAAACATACTTTTTCAAGAAATTCAATAAATTGCTTGCCATTTTTGATAACCAATGGTGAACTGCCGATGCTAAGAAATGAATACAATGCTAAAATCAGCCGTTCCTCAAATGGCAATGGTAATGGTCTGTCTATCCCCATAGACTCCAAAAAATAAAAAAATAAAAGAAATTTACAGCAAAAATATATGGAAGTTTTATTTTGAAATAAACATGTTTACAGCCTGGTTAAAAAAATGGTTTTGGTCTCTACATGTATATCTATTCTCCCCGTTCATGTCAACTGTACTGGGGGTGAATTGTTTTATAAATCATCATTTAAAAACATATTATTAAGCCATACATGTGTCCCATTATAATGGATAGGGGGGGGATACAGACAGAACAGACGGTCCACCTACCTACGGAAAGGAGGGAAGCCACACAGCAGTATGTATGTAATGACACCAGTTGCCCAAATGTCCACCTTCAGGCCATATCTATTTAAAAGAGGAACACAATGATAGGAAACATTAAATACACACTTTATTGAAAACATCTTAAAGTGGGACCCTTGAAACATCCTGTGATAGACCCACAGGTACAACCATTATTTGTAGCACCGTTGTGTTTCTCAAAGACCCAAGAAAATGCAATTACTTGGAATGCTGAACTGTATAATTTGCATTTGTTTTTAACCAGCAGTAAGCAATAAACATCCCATAAGGCAAAACAGCCTATATTTGCCTCTGATTGTGGTTCAGATCTCAGTGCATCTTAGGTGGGTTTTAGGGCTGTCCCAAATACCATTTTACAGGTTTCGAATACTTGATGGTATTTCCGAACGAATATTCGACTACTATCTAAAAAAAAACATTAAAAACACTCAACTATAATTAAGAAGTATAACAGAAATAATATTTGATTCCTCCTGTATTAGCCAATAAGAGTGTGTGTTGAATGAATAGCCTCGCTCTCTTCTTACAAACAGAGCCAATTGCAATCAATTGTGTTGATGGCACAGTGTAAGGCAGGCAATTACATTTCAACATGTGGGTTTATATGGAGACAGTAGGGATTAATGGGAAAACATGCATGCATAATGTGAAAAAACGAATACTCATATCCCAATATTTAAATCGTATGACGAACGAATACCCGAATAATCTAATATTTGGGGCCAGCCCTAGTGAGTTTACACCTGTATGTAGAGCTGGCCAGATCTGATGCACCTCTACATGCACATCATCTTTACATGCACGTCATAACATGCACCTCTAGGTGCATGTGATGCCAGGTATAGCCTTTGTAAAGTCCAGTTAGTGCAGCTGGCATTTGAAAGGGATTTGACTCGCAGGTGCACAAATGAGTGGAAAGACATTATTTTGAGGTTCCATTCTGACACTACTAATGGTGAGTCAAGCTTCATTTGATTTAGCATTGGTGCCATGTTGTAATGTAAAAGCCAGCTGGTTAAGGCCAGGCTTATTAGCCTAAAGGAACTTTTAGCCTAAAGGTCATGAAAATGTTGCACTGAAGAACTATCATATCTTCTCTGGCCGGTAGGCTGTGTACTTATTATTTACTCATGGAAATGTACTTTATAGGCCTACATTATTTGTTGTATTAGGATACACCAGTGTGCTGAGCTGAAAATCACTCAAAATCACTTTTCTCTCCCATTTAATGTGCAAATTGTTTAACAATGTACTTAGAACATCATGTAATTCTGCAACCATTGACAAGCAATACTCCTTTTAGATCAAATTGTCAAATAAAATCCTATGTTTAAGTTTTCTCTTCTATAGTGAAGAAAGGGTTGTAGTCCAGTAAAGAAGACAAATATGTTTGAGAACACAATGTGACCCCCAAAGCATCATGTGACCTCTTGGGAGACGGACAACCATTGTTGTAGCACGCCACTTACCCTGTCTCAGCGATGGTCTCAGGTGCGACGTAGGTGGGGGTCCCACACATGATGTACAGGGGCCCATTGACCAGCGTGGCCAGGCCAAAGTCCCCCAGCTTCAGAGACTTGCTGCCATCTTGGTGCTCGTACACCTGCCACACACACACACACACACACGCACTGGTACGTTGACAAAGAGGTTCACACCCTGAGCTCGCCTAACTAGAACCTCCAAGGTCCGTATTCACGAAGCAGTTTACACTGCAGTTTACACTGGGATTGCTTGTGAAATATTCTTAGTCCTAAAATTCTTTTAAATTAGAAGATTAGAAGCTACTTTTAGCCTTAAGATGCTTTGTGAATATGAGGGCCAGAAGAGTCAAGTGTGTCTCCTTCATTGGTCGTCCAAGTGAATGCAGGTGTGAACGCAGGGTACATGTGACGCAGCCATAAGCACACCTACCAGTAGGCTCTCAGGCCTGATGTCTCTGTGTACCATGCTCAGGCTGTGCAGGTACTTGACAGCACTGGCCAGATTGAACAGCATGCAGCTGGCATCTCGCTCTGTGTATTTGTTAGAGGAAGTGATGGCGTCAAAGAGGTCACCCCCCTGAAAAACACAAAAGCACACACGTGATGGCGTCAAAGAGGTCACCCCCCTGGAAACACAAAACACACATGGTGGCATAAAAGAGGTCACACCCCTGGAAACACAAAAACACATGTGATGGCGTTAAAGAGGTCACCCCCCTGGAAACACAAAAACACATGTGATGGCGTTAAAGAGGTCACCCCCCTGGAAACACAAAACTGATGTGCGAACATAGAAAAGGAAACATGTCATGTTTTAAAGCTGACAACTGATGAATCAGATAATACTTCAAATAAAAACAATACATCATTTTTTGGGCTGTACCTTGACCAGTTCCATTACAAGATAGAGTTCACTGTAGGTGTCCATTTCCTCGATTAACAGCAAAATGTTGGGATGTTTCAGGCGGCGTAGGATTGACACTTCATTCTGGATCATGTGCTCCTGTGTGGTCAACATAAAACATTCTAATGATAATGTTTCCAAAGATGGATACTATTAAATACAGTGTGCAATTGCAACTTGGAGTGGGTGGTTAACTGGAAAAATGCCTCACATTCACATTTTTACATTTCTGGGTTGTGGAGTACACCTCTACAGAATATACCTCCATTACATACTGTATGGAAATACTCTGTACAAACATACATTGTTTCAAACCAATATATGGGTTTAAATCGCAACGATTCGATTCCAAACACAAACTGAGGATTGTACCTATCATTTAGGGTTTCTGATTTGTTGGGGGCAAATCGAAATACAATATATTATTTTGATATTCAGTTATTCTTTTTTATTTTCATGTCACATTATGTTAAGACCATGTCACCATTACAATACATGTGTAGTAAGAATGCAATGTTTTAAATAGTCTCATCTCAAATAGATTAGATCCAGGTGGAAGGGTAATTTCTTGACCCTTCCACCAGTCACCTTTGTATTCCTGTGTACTGCTAACTATACATTTCTGTACCTAGAACAGACAGAATCTGACTATTAGGAGAACAGAAGAAGACCACTGCTTAGCAACGCCAGACGACCTTGCAGATGGTCTCTGGATTAAGGTAATTAATTACAATGCAACTGACCAGCACCTTTGAAGGTTCTGTTCTCAAATAGATATATTGTGACAACATGCCACTGCCCCGTTTTGGGACAGTCAGCCCTACATATGCTGTTATTTCTCATGTATTGTCAGCACTCTCTTGAATAAACCTCGTAAACGGATATTGGCTGTTTTACGGTGTTATTGATGTCATTACTACTTCTAAGCCGCGACCTTAGATACCGAGAAGCCTTACAAACTTTTCGGCTGAGTCCTCTCAGGAGGGCTTGGGGTTCTGAACTTTACCATTATATTATTTGGTGTTGTTAATTACTTCTGAAGCTGCGACCTTCAGATACCTGAGAAGCCTTACAGACTTTCAGAATTTATAGACCCAACATGATTCAATACATTTTAATCAGTAATGTTTATCAAATGTAAACCCCTTTCCATTGCAAATCAATACGGCTCTTAAGTGAATACAATAATAATAATAATCGTTTAGATTTTAGCTAAAAGGAACGCAAAAAACTATGCAAAGCAGGCGTATGTGTTCAGACTGATCCCCTTTCAACTCCATTTCATCAATGAAAAGTAACGTATAAACGTGTTATACATTATGGGTGTATAACCTTGTTTCATTGGTGAGTGCAGTATCCCATTAGAAGACCTCACCTTCCCACTGCATTTGGTTTTGCTGATGATCTTCAGAGCGTACTCTCTTCCAGTAGACCTCTCCACACACTCTCGCACCACAGCAAAGCTCCCATCCCCGAGGGTCCTGCCCACCCTGTAGCTCTCCGCTATAGAGGCCGGGACTGACGGACACTCGTCTGGAAGTTCAGCTGTCCAACCAGACAGGAGCAGGACTCATTGATTAGGTTTAGGACAACAACAGTTCCCAAACAGTTCCAGCCGTGGCTAGATATCTTACAGGTGAAGTCAGCGATGCTGGAGAATAACTGGTCAAAGCATTAGCACCTCTCCCTTCAATGCCATAGGGTGCTCCCTCAGAAGCTCTGTCCCACACACTGGACACACCACTTTGTTTGTGTTACTATTTACAAGGCTGTGTAGGAACACCAGATTATGCTTTCAGTGCACACACACAACAGGCAGTTAAGAGATATTTGCTGAATTTGACACACAGTATATTTGCTTACAATCACTGACTCTCCCTTTAAGTGTGCACCCTTGTATTCATATTCCCCTCCCGACCTCTCCTCCACTTTCAACAAGCACAGTTTGATTTAGGAGCCGGGTTTGTTTGTCGCTCCCTTCCTACCAGCGTACCTTCTCCGTCTCCTTCGTCCATGGAGCTGCACACCTTGGTGGAGGCCAGGGAGAGGGAGGAGCCACTGTGCTGGGAGCTCTGGAAGAGAGAGGGGTGGATAAGCATGCGGCTGAACCACTGACGCTTCACTTGTGATCACTGCTTCCCAGAGCGACAACTAGCTAACTTCATTTTGCTGTGAGGATCAGCCTCAAACCCCTCAATGTAATTATACATGTAAGGAAGTCTGATTGAAATGTATTAGCACCGCCTTTATGACATAGCGAGATGATGATGATTCCCAGAAATCAAGTACAATAGCATATGTTAGCCATAACTGATACTACAGTTTATACATTAATTGATTGATGTATTCTGCTACTATTCAATATTAAATTACTATAAAAGAAATGTTTTCTGTTATGCTTCTACCAATCGGTTATAGTTGGAGTCAAACAACTCTGGCACCGTTAATTTGGGGGTTGCGGGCTCAATGGTTTGGGAATCCCTGGTTTCCATGATCTGACATTACTTCAGCAGGTTAGCATAGTTTAGCAATGACATCTCCTATAGAATCAGGTTCTTCTCCAGTGCTTTAGCCAAGAACCTCAAAGGGAGGTTGTATTTCTTGGCCTGCCAGCAGGCACACAACCACAGCTCTGCCTTTAGTCTTGTGCCTTGGATTGAAAGCTAATCAACATTTATAGTTGAGTTGTGTGAACTCATGTAATTATAACACACTCACATTAACTGGCAAAAAAGGAACAGAGAATATGAGAACAGTTTCCCTGACAGTAGGCTACACATGAGTATTGAGTACTACATTTAAGTCTATTTTGAGTGCAGATTTTGCAGGCAGTATAGTATCACATAAGCATGCTTTATTATTACAACCCCCGAGTTAATGTGAGTGGCATTGTATTGCTTTGCTTCCTTACCCTGCATCTTCGTAGGCTGGCCGGGCTAGTTAGAGAAGGGCTGGGAGACTTTCCTGACCGTGGAGTGGACAGCTGACTGCCTGCAGTCCCATTAGCTAGACAAGAGTAGAGCGCAAACGGAGAACTGACATGTACTATAATCTAGAACACTGTAAACCATAGCCATAATACAGAAATCATGTATTGTATCATTATGTACACAATCATGTACTACTGTACATATGTCACATGATAAACCAACACACCCACTGTCACACACACACTCGTAAGGCATACACACTTACCTGAACCAATGGACGAGGGAGACTTGCTTCTTCGCGACAGTCTTGGCGAATAGTGGCCCTGCATAGAGGAGATCCGACCATAGGAGGTGGACTTGACCATACTGCAATCTGGAAGCAACACATCACTTGAACATTGCAACAGACAACTAGTGTTTTAGTGCTCGATTCCGCTCTTGGTCTGGAGAACGGTCTCGAGAACACTTTTCTGAGGTCCCGGTCTCCTCATCGTCTTCTCGTCCCGTCTTATCTTGGTCAGAGAAGACGACTCTGGGTTTTACTTCAAGAACGGACAAGACCACAATATCATTATTTCCACTTGGTCCATGTCTAATCTTAACTATTGTGATGGGATGTGTAATGTCATGCTGCAGAGAGAGGTGAATGAAGTAGTATAAGACTGAGCAATGAACCAAAATGTATTGAAACCGACATTTAGAAACACTCACCGACTTCATTTTGCTCTTGTCTGTGAACTTGGTTATTAATGGGCCTATTCTCCAATGTGTGCATTCAACTAGGTTTACCTACCCTTAAGGTTGTTGGACTGGGTGGAGGCACACAGGTGTCCAAATCCACGTTTGCTATTTTAACGGCAGGGATGGGTTTTGTCCGTAACATACAGTACAATAAACCAAGAGACCGAGACATGTTAAAATGTATTTACCTGAAATAATCAAATTAGTTTCAGTTATATTCTGGTATAGGCTGTGTGTAACCTATGATTTCAAGTAATTACATTTTAACATGTCTCGATTGTATATTGATTATTTATCTACAACCAGGAGCTAATAGTTGCGCTGAGATTGCATGCCCATATAGCTAAAACTAAACCAGTGGTAACTCCGTAGTCTTGGCGTAACAGTCAATGACCGAAGTCTTCATCCTACGACGCCAAAGGCTTTCGAATGCTTCGAAAATAGACAAGATACGCCATTGACCAAGCTGCAATTTAAATCTGAACGCTGGCGTTCTTGCTTTGTGCCGCATTGTGCCGGTTGTAAGATAGGGCCCTAGGTCTTCACTTACACATGCATGCAATGGCCAGTAGAGAGAAATGCATTCTTAAGGTAAACAAACCCTGAGAATAAGAAACCTGGTCCTACAGAGCTAGTTTGTAATTTGAGGTTGAAAATGTTCAAATGAGATTTCATGGTTGTACATAGAGTAGTACAGTAGCTGTAAAATATTAGTTTTATATCCCAATAATGCAGAAGGACTTATAAAAACATATTGCGTATAATACTGTAGCTGCAAGCTGTATGAACAACACATTCTGTAGCAGGGCTGGACAAACTGGAACCCCACAGTGACATGAATTCACTTACCACTGTCTTCCAAGAGGAAGTCATCTTGGTAGCGGAATTTCTCAGGACCACATGCAATAAAGATATCATCATCTCCAAAGAAGTCCTGAAGGCATGTGACCTGAAAAACACCAAGAGATCTTGCATTGTGAACACAGACAGAGACAGATGTAGACTGGTACTGTATACATCCTGGTACATAGCAGATGTGAAAACTGCAAAACAGTTTCCTAGGCAACATGCCCTGCATACAAAAAGACAATAAAATGTGGATTTGCCAGTACCAGAACTTAGAAAACATAGAAAATACTGGAGTTACTTGCTGCTATACTTTTAATTCTTAAAATGTACAAAAAAACAAAAATAATGATTTCATACATACACACACACACATACATGTATACATACATACACACACACATACATGTACACATATATACACACACACACATATATATATATATATATATATACATATACATATAGTAGATAATACTACCATCTTATATGTATTTTTCAGTGATAATGATTGAAGGAGCTAAATATACAATACATGCATACAATATACAGTACATTATGAATTAATGTACAGTAATGGGCATTAATGGGCCATGCAAGTAGCCTTACCTTTTTCTTTTTTTGTTTGGCCAATGGTCATTGATCATGACATGGTTAACTTGGAAAGTGAACCAAGACACTCATCATTTGACCATATTTGTCTAAATTGGTGAGAGACTCCAATTTCCTTTACAATGAGAAGCTGCAGGGTTGACGTGTACAATCCCCTGTTATCTTTATTCAGGGTGTCTATATTCCTGATGCTTTGTCATAAATAAATGAGCATGTCGATTGGAGTCCTGACCTTTGCCTCAAAGGCTTAATTGATGCATTTAACTACAGCAGTCTGCCCACAGAGCGAATGAAAGTCCTCCAGGGAGGGTACTGTATGCAGAGCAAGCAGCTCTCCATTTATAGTATCCTGAAGAGCTGCAGCACATAACTTCTTTCTAACAGTGATAAAACAAAATACATGTTAGGCTAGCCATTTATCTAATGTCTTATCTTAAAAACAACAAATGAATGGAGATATTGTTTAATGATGTTTCATAATGTGTTACATACAGTACAGCCACTTTATGTGGCCTGCTCTCTGTTGATCAGCTGCTCCTGTTGGCATTCTGTCACACATGCATGGACCAGCACAAATACCACCCCATATTGACCATGAGACGCCCTCAGGGAAACATTATCTACAGTGTTGCAACTGAATCTCTGAGGGGAACAACCAAGAATAGTCCTATTCTTGGTTGTAGTTCTTCTTAAATTAGGTATTTACAATCTGAATACTGCTCAGTTATGTTTACACCAACATAGTCAAAACTAGTTTTTTTCTCCAGTTTTCTCATTGAATATCATAAACTCCATCATGATAGTGCTTTCTGGGCCAAATAGTTACCAGAAAACAGCAGAGTCAAGGTCAACTAAGGTCAATAGGCCTGAACCACACAAGGAGCATCCTTCCCACAACAATAGTCTGAATGAGACATGTATTCTGTGTATGTATTCTATCAATACACAAATCTTGGCTGCAGAGCCCTGATGCTAAGACCTTGTCCTTGACGGAAAGAATGAGAAGTGTGCCTAATACATGTGTAGAAGTAAGCTGAAGCCTTAGAGCTGGTATTGGGAAGCCTCTATTTAGAGCTACTGAGCTCATAGTCTCAGCCTCTTCCATTCATTAGCACTAGGCAAATCTGTGCTGAACGTCTGATGCATACAGTAGACCCTCGTAAGCTCGACATGGGACTTTCTGGAAGTAATTTGATAACCGTTGGTTGTTCGCATTGTCAGTCACAAGTATGTCTCCAAAATTTCCTGTAAACAGCCAGAGTCCTGTTGTTTAGTTTTCCAACAAATTCCTCAATGTAAGTTTAACCTCCGACTTGGTCATTGAGTTACATAGTTGGTCGTCAAAACACCTCATACCATGTTTGATCTCCTTACAGACCTGCCTGCCATTGCCTTTCTTACACTCTTAGCTTTACAGATAAAGTCTATAATAAGCTTACACAATCTATATAATAAAAATACATGTATAAAGAATTGCTGTTTGTGCTGACATGGCCTGAGCTGTCTGGAATACAGCAAAGTGGGCCAACTGTCTGTTTGGAATGAGCCAGCTCTCTCTCTCTCTCTCTCTCTCTCTCTCTCTCTCTCTCTCTGTGTGTGTGCACAATGACAGTGTGACTCAGCAGAGCCACCAAGCACAGAACTGAACCTTCATGCTCAGAATCACTTTGCAACCTGCAAGAAAGGAATATCACAGTTGTTGCCATGGTACAATTATTGATGCACAACATTGCAATTGATTGCATTATATTGCCCCCAGAACCTCATATTTCAGCTCACTGTTATATACATTTAAAAACACAGTCAGCAGTTAAGGTGGAGTCAGCGATTGTACACTAAAACAATGTACTTGTCAAATTCAGAGAATACAATATATCACGGTCCAAAAGCTATACATTTGAAGTGAACGTAGTAAATATAGTCTGGTGTTTCTAAACAGCCCTGGCTGTGTAAATGGGAACACAACCAAAGCGGTGCAGACTGCAACACACCACACTGTCGTAGCCTTGGCGACGTGTGTCCAATGTGTGGGGCAGAGCTTCTGAAGGAGAACCCTATGGAACTGAAGGGAGCGGTGTGGGAAGAGAGATATGGGAGGGGCACACGCTCCCTTGACATTCAAACATTGTTGTAATGCTTGTTTTGACTACAAGGATAATTCCAGGCCCAAACATATACATTTCGCTGCCGTGTGTGAAATGCATCGGACAGACCACCAAGTGCATCTAGGACTCTACACCTAGCGCTTACAGTACATCACTACTGCACTGCTCTGCCGCAGGATCTGTTCCTTAGCAACCAGCCCAGTGTCACCATAGAAACCACTAGAGGTTATTAAAAAGAAGTCCCCATTATTTTAATATAGGTGTCTATATTGAGGGTCTATAAATTGGTAGTTATAAATGTGACCCTCACCTCACCAATAATCTGTACTATTCCACATAATGTATATTCATAGATTAAAGATCACTGTATTCTGTGAACTATTTACAATATTGTGTATGAATATACAGGCATGATTTAGAAGTATAATACTATACACTTGATTAATAATGTACTAATTATTTTATTACAGTACTCAAAGTGTTGATTAACTGCTTTGGGCTGATGTTAAATGTAAGCCTATATCATCCATATCTTATTTGCTTGGTTGGAACCAACCAACAGGGTTATATTTGGAGCACTGTGTTTGAATACCATTTAATACTGTGCTGAAACAGAGCCCTAGAAACCTATTTCTCCTAACGCATTTATCAAGCCTTCACAATAGCCCTGGAGACACACTGGAAGAGGCCCACATATCTCCTGCTATTTCAGGGACAAAACTGTACACGGTTGATTAGTTTAGACTACCCCCATGTTTAGACTACCCCTGTGAAACACTACACCGGAAATGTATTAATTATACTATGGAAAAATAATAGCATTGAGATTACTGTATATAACCAATCCATGCAAAAAGATTAAGGTCAAATTACATTTATTTTCCTTGAGATAGTTTACCCTCACAATTATTAATTCCAAATATCCCACGCAATTATTCATCCCTGACTATCTATCTATCTATCTATCTATCTATCTATATGTTTTTACAATGGAAATTTCCATTTTATATAATATTATATCTATCTATATGTTTTTACAATGGAAATTTCCATTTTATATAATATTATATTATGATTCCATTTTCGAACTTAAAATTTACAAAGATTGTTCTCCCATTCTGTTTCAGATAGTGTTGTATTATTATTTTTAACAGTCCCAAACCTCAAGTGGCAAGATTTACAATGATTCTTAGGGGTGAGAACCAGTAAGTGACATTTCTCTAATGTTATGGGCCAAAACAAATTTGTAAAATTCACATGTGCCTTTTTGGCACGTTTAATCAATTTAATGTGCACTTTGGCTTTTAGAAAGAGTTAGTCAAGAGCTTTTATTTGATACATCTATGTTTCACCCAAAATGTCACTTCCGCCCTCCTGGTTCTCACCTCTCGATTGAATACAATCCAGAAACCATATCAGATCAGGGGCCAAATTGTTTTTCAGAGAGGGGATTTTGCTAGATTGCATGATAGACTGATGGCTAAATCATTCCAGCCCTTTCCATGTCACATCTGACCTCACAACTGGGTATGGGATCTGCAAGATTAGTTTAGGTCAAGACCATGTCCCTGTCCTGGAAACCGGCCCTTTAAAAGTTGGAGTCAGTGATGTTGACAATATATAATTGCTATTTGAGCTTGAACACCACTCCTTTCAACGCCACAGAAGCAACACCCAGATATACCTAAGCTCTGTCTCCCAATACACACACTGCCAAGGCTGGGATAGTGTTGTGTGGTGTAGTCTGGTAGTGTTTCCATTTACAGAGCCAGGGCTGTGTAGAAACACCAGATTACTTTTTTCAATGCATACACAGTACGGGCAGCTAGCGGACCATAAAGGAGATAATCGTTGACTCTGTCAAAAAGTGCATTTTCTTATAATCGCTGACCCACCTTTAAGACCCTTTGCTCTGGAGACAGAAGAACACTCCTACTATGACCGGTATGGCCCTATTGTGGCTGAAGCCAGTATTACATAAACATGTTGTGTTGGCTTGGTTTGGTGGTCTTATAGCCTTGGAAAGACCATCCTGATCTCACAGTGAAAACAACCAGATTCATCAAATCAACTGCCAATCATGTTTTGAATGTGCCTGCCCTTTTCAAACTGTTTCAATGGATGACTCCCCAAACGGGCTTGTGGCTAACAACCCATCTGGCATGTCAGGTTATGGCTTGGGTGCTCTAACCCTGCACCTTTCCCTACCCCTCCTCCACTGCTATGTGAGTTTAAATTCGGCAAACAGTGGCGAATATTTGCAGATATATTCAATTATTAATATGTTAATGTTAATGTTTATCTTGAACAGGATAAACGGTAGTTATAGTAATAAGGGCATTATAGAGTCCCACCAAGCATGCCAGTTTGACACCTACCATTTTCCCATCAACAGTATACAGCCTCTTGACCACTCCAGAGTCCAGCTTGATGGCATCTGTGATGTCAGTCATGACCTGTTCAAAGGAGTGGGCTGTCTTCTTGTTGAGCAGGATCCGTACGGCCTTGCGAGGCTTCACCCCGCTGCGGACGATGGTCACCAGCTTGGGCTTAATGAAGTCCTTACTCTCCTTGTTGTCTGGGCACCCAGCCTTGGCGCTGCCAAGGGAACTTGGGGCACGGACAGCTGCAGCCGTCTTAGCACCAACGGCCCAGTTAGGGTTTACGTTCTTTGTGTAGTCCAGCTTCTTGTAGGGCTCTATGGACCCACAGACATAGCTATCCCCTGCGGACGAGCAAGCATTCGTACATTGTATGCTGTCATGTTGTACTGTGGGAATTACACTTTGTCATAATAGTTTAACACTTTTCGTTTAACACTATTTCACTTTGAAGGCTACACATCCAGCGCTGTTCTGTAGGCCTACTCCCTCCATGTTGAACACACACTGCCAAGGCTGGGATGTTGTGTGTCTGCATCTGCACAACTTTGTGTTCCTATTTACTGTGCCACGACTGTGTATTAAATACTGTTACTCAAACACAGAGTGGGCAGCTATCGGACCATTACAATCGCTGACTTGCCTTTAAAGCCAAAACACATGCTCACCTTCCACCAGCTGGTCCATGCCAGTGATCTTTGTCGTCCCGTCAATGGAATAAATGGTCCGCACCCCCTGAGGTAAGTTGACATTGTCGGACAGGGCTCGGGTCAGGTCAGCCAAGAGGGCATCTATCGACCTGAATCTCTCCTGGGAAATGGCGTACACAATTCCTCTGAAGTAGCGGTCGCCATTGCGGTAGAAGCGAACCTTCTTGGCCTTCTTCTCTGAGCTCAGTGCTTGCAGGGTCTTGGTTCTGTACAGGCTGCAGTGCGCGCTGTGGGTGGGACTGGGCAGCCCGTTGCCCTTTGAGCCCCGTCGGGTGTACCTCTGAGCTTTGTCCCGCTCGTCAAAATGCTCCAGCTCCATGGCTGTGCAATGCTCATAAGCCTGTTTAGACAACACCAAGAGATGAGGAGATACTAAATAGCCATTGACATGCTTGACATAGTGTGCATGCTGATGAATCAGCTTTGATGCAGCTATACAGTATACAGCACATTGTGAGGTAATGCCTACTCATGACTAAAATCAGTTCTCACAGTAAAATAACTGTACTTGTGCTGGCCAAAACATAGGCTATAGCTAAATGTAGGCCCTTCTTGTAATACATAGATAATTTAAAGATATAGCCTAGTATGCTATTGTTGAAATTACAGCATATATGATTCATACAAACAGATAGAAACCCTCCGGTAACAATCACATTTTCTTACCTTTCGAGAAGAAAAGCAAAACGTGCCTAAATTGTGTCAATGTATAATTTAGTCAGTGGCTGCCTCAGATGAACCACGCGTCCCTTTGTTGCCCGGTGATACAGCCAGCGCCTAGCTCTGCCTACCCTGCGATGGGGATAGGATAAGAGGAGCTATAGGAGGGCTGGAGGTGGTGTCTTTCCCCTTTGCGGTGATTTACGTGGGAACGCTCGTCCCCTTTTTGCTGAGATGGGTGTTAACCCGCGAGAACGTTTTTTTAAGTCGCGAGCACGCGCATCATTCAATCTTCTCTTGCGGTGCGTGTGCGTCGTAGACAGTGGAATCATTAGCCGATTTGGCCAGATGGATGCGCGTTCACATTTTCATCAGTTAGTATAATATAGCCTAACATATAGATTATGCCCACGAGATTAAACCGTTAAATTATATTATATACGAACGCTGTTGCATACAGCCGTCTAAAAGCCATAGGCACTAATTAATGCGCATGCAAAACACGTAACGAAACAGGCATAGTATATGGCCTTTAGTTGCCTATATTTGTTAGGGAGATCAATGTCGCAATTAGCTTCATGTGGGTTTCCAATATTCACTTTGTCCTGTGGCTATAGATCATTATAATTTGTCTGGACAGGTGTCATGTATATACGGAGCCCCTTAGGGGTCACGGGGAGAAAAAAAATAATGGTGGAAAAAATTTTTTTGCTATATTTTGCGTTCCCTCACAATAACATTTGCGTTCCCTCGCAATAAATTTGCGTTCCCTCGCAATAACTGTTGCGTTCCCTCGCAATAAATTTGCGTTCCCTCGCAATAACTGTTGCGTTCCCTCGCAATATTTTTGCATTCCCTCGGGCTAGCGGCCACGGCATGGATCAGCTAATATAATTTTACTTTGAAATTGGAATTAAATATACGGATATCGTTTTGCTGCTTAATGACAAGCATGGTCACGTGATCAGTATACGTAAACTTAAA
>JAODTR010000005.1:813404-830347 GCA_025399935.1 Amblyopsis rosae | reverse complement strand
GGGGAAGACCCAGGACCAGGTGGAGAGATTATATCTCCAAACTGGCCTGGGAACGTCTCGGGATCCCCCAGTCAGATCTTGCTGATGTTGCTCGGGAAAGGGAAGTTTGGGGTCCCTTGCTGAAGCTGCTGCCCCCGCGACTCCGGATCAGCGGGAGAAGATGGATGAAGATGGATGGATGGTATTTTACCATTAAACATTCACAATTCACAAATAGTGTAAATGCAGTGTAAAATATTACAGGCCTAATACATTTGAACATAATTCATGTAAATGTTATAAAGCATGAATATATCAGGCATATCTGTTTCTGATTATAGGTAGGCTATATCAGAAGATATGCATAATGCATTAGAACAATCATGGATTGATATTTTTAAATCATAGCTACATGAATTGATAATCATTCAAATCAATCAATCAATCAATTAATCAATCAAACAATCAATCAAATCAATGAGTACACTCACCCTTCTTTGGTTGGAATGTTAGTATTAGTTTATGGCTACGTTACTTAATTGAGTCTCAATCAAATCAATCAATTAATCAATCAAAAGCGTTGATGCACTCACCCCTCTTTTCTTGCCCTGATGCGACTGTGGGACACGATCTTGTCATAAGCAGAGGCATCGGCCCCGCTGAAGGCAGACAGCACGCAGAGTGCAAAGGCAACTATAGAAAGGAGCTTCATTGTTAAGCTTCCCACCAGTGCAGACCCGGGTGATGGGAGAAGACCGTAGGAGAGGAAGCTTATATAGCCTCTCACCCTCGCTCTGGGAGGAAGGCAAAACGTCAGGACCACCCAGACCTCCCCTAGACCATGTTTATAGCTATGCTAAGAGCCTATAGGAGCTTTCAAGTGTCATATTGCTGTGGGATTATTACTGCACAGTCCATTTGGTCCACATTTGGTTGGTATTAAGGTACATCTTGCTTCCACTGCATTTAGTTACAGGCCTGTCTAAGCATGTATAGCCAACAGTCTGTAGGCCTAATTCAATCTATTTGCTGAAGTTTGACATTTTTTTTACTATTGTGGCCTATTTTGAACTTTCATAATGTGCTTGGGCCATCACAGATGTATATAAAAGTGCACATAATAAGCTGCTGCAACCTATATAAAGTGAACATCTTAGCTGGCTCTATATACTGTAAAAGGATAATCAAAAAGTGACTTGCGATAAGAATTGCCATTGCTTATTGTGAGACAGACTAGTTGAGACACATGCCTCTATCATCTATCTAAAAAAAGAAATAAAAACCAAACCAACAAAGGAATAACTCATACCGTTTGCCTTTACTTACAGTGTTGACACTGCACAGGTGAATTAATACAGAATGCAGTTTGCTCCATCTAGTGGTGGAGGTAAGTACAGCAGCCTTCTAGCAAATACTATATGCATGATATAAATATGATGATATGATGATGATGATGATATACATTATTTAAAAAACAAAAAAACATACAAAAAATGTCTTTCAATTTCTCTGGGGTCCTGTCCATTGTGGGATTTATTCTGAAGCAGCCCCTAAAATGTATTTTCATATATAGTTGTAGGCCTAATGGAAAGGACGTAAAATCTATCAAAATGTGTTATTGTCAAGATTTCTAAAAGTATATATGTCTCATAGTTTGTGTTAGACCATGAACGAATACGTCTTACTGCAATTTTCTCAAAATATACTAATTCAGATACAAATGAAAGGTTGACAATGACAAGAGAAAATTGGCCTACAGTGTACTGATAAACGTAAGGTGGCTAATTTATAGTGAAGTCCCTGACCTATTTTCTTACAGTAAATATTTGCCCATTGAACTGCCCATTGAGCGTCATCAGCAGAATGGTAATCAATGGTGGGTGACAGGGTCCAGGTTGAACACACATGAACAAACTAAATCCTTCATTCCATCGCTCCTTGGAGAACTGGAACGATTGGCATGCAGTATGGAACTGGTCTGAAGTTTCAAGGACATCACATTGTTCAAATGGACATTGAGCAACAGCATTAATAAAAAGCAGCTAACTCATCAAAGCTGCGTTACCTAAACCACTGCTCTTGCACATGATGTTCATCTTGCTTGGGCCAACCATATGTTTTAAATGTGAACCTTCAACTCATCTCTTCCTGGCAAGTGGTCCATGTTCCACAGAGCATAAAAGATGCAATGATAATAAATGAATCAAGCTGGAGCAGACATAAAGTGAGAGGTGGTAGTCTACCCATACATGTGGTGGACACATGCACAAACACACTACATGCATGTATAACAAACACACTTGTTCTACAGCTGTTTTGAAGGAAAGTAAGGTCAGGGCATTAGCTATGAATACATTTCTGTCCATATGAAACCTTAAGGATACAGAAAGCAGGCAAAGTTGATGGGTCAAGCCTGTCTATAGACAGCAGCAGCTCTCCAAAAACAAATAAATCATTTGTTTTGCTGCACAAATGTAGCTAAACACTGGCAAGATAATAACCAGTGAATTATTTGTGTTTTCATTTGTGTTCCTCGTCTACATTATATGGCATGCACAAACTAAGCGTTCAACCTCAGCTCATTGTTTATGTTTTGAAACACAAATATGCATGTACATAGCTGTCCACATGGGGGGAGGAGTAGAGGGACATGCACCTTGTTGTTTTGCTGTTTCAAACCCACGAGTGCTGTTAGCTGCAAACATACTGTATCTCTCAAGCCGACCGCCAAGCAGGTGCTCATATACAATATTGTAAACATGACAACTGTTTTCTATGTAGAGCTACTGCAGTAATGGTGTCCTGAGCAGAGAATTATATCACACTTCCTCTGTGTGTTGGAATGCCATCTTCTCTTTTCTTTGTTTACAAAGCCAGTCTGGCCACATATCTGTGCGTGTGTGTGTGTGTGTGTGTGTGCATGTGTGCGTGCGTGCATTCGTGCGTGTGTGGCCCACAAAACATTTGTTTTGGTCTGAGATGTTGGTGCTCTGGTTTGACACCTAGTGACATACTGTAGATCCACTCTAAGAATTGTAAGATGTGTAGATTGGCCAATGAGCTGGACATGTATCTATCCTTCACCATCTATGACAGTGTATATCAGTTAGAAAGAATGCAAATAGTGACTTGTTCACAGTGACACACAGCTGCTACTGTACCAAAGATTAATCCTGGTCCACACAGGGGTTTTGGCTTAATGTGGCTGATAATACTTGGTCTCAGTTGTGGGTATGTGTTTTTATGGCCGAGTTATAGAGTCACTCTAACCAGCCACATAAACAGGTTTTCATGATTACAGGAAGAAACTTTACTCCTCATCGGTATCACTTCCAGGTTGCTGTGAAATAGGCCTTTACACAGTTTAATGTATCCATGTATAGTGTAATGTAACAGTTATGTGTTATAGATACTGTGCTGTTATTTCCAGGCACCCAGGCAAGTATATCCTCCATTCCTCCATATCCTCCAGCTGCCAGTTGCAAGTCGAGAAGCAGCAGAAACTTGACGAAGTGCTTCCGGCTAGACAGGCCATAGCGGTGGAGCGCGGAGAAGAGCAGAGAGAGGAGATTTCCTGCCCAGTGGTGTCTCCTCCAACCTGGGAAGAGAGCAGACAGTGTGACTGGGCAACAAACAAAAAATAAACAAAGACAAAGGTGACTGTACAGTACTGTGTGACATAACCATCACCTGACACCAGTCAAAGCACTGGAGTAATTGCCATGGGTTACTCTTGATGGACAAAGAAGGCAATATCCAGTTGCATAACATCTTGGCTGTACAGGACAAACGTCTGAAGTGGTGGATAAACATTTCAGCAGCACTCCCTGTCCTAAATGTCTTTCAAATCTGTTTTCCATATCCCATCTCATCTTCCCTCTGAGATTTGATATAACATCTGCCAGACATGTGCGGTTGGAGACGGATGTTCATGTAAGCCTAACCGTGTTGTGGCCAAATGCATCCCCATTACTGTGCAATAGAGCATAGACAATTGGATGATGACCTAATTTGTCAAGTAAAACCTTATTTTTGAGTGTTTATTTGCAGTAGTTGGAAATAAGTAAACAATATGTGAGCCTACGAGTGCAGCGTGGCTACAGGGGAGGAGTAGAGAGATGTGCTAATACAGCTATGCACACAGGTGGATGGGCCAGTGAAACAACAGTGTTTTGATTTGAGGAGCCTATAGGCTAGGTGGCTTCTGCTATGCATGTGGCTAATCTGTGAAAATGATGAAAGTGTGAATATAGCAAAACAGATGTGTGGGTTTCTTAATATATTAGATCACAAAGGTAGCCTTACATGTTGTAAGCATTATTGCATATTCGATTATTTATATTTATTGAATGTCTTTCGTTTTATAATTATCTTTTTTCTACATCTTTTTTGGTCTAGTATGTGGCGTTTTTTTTTTGGTTATTAATCGCAGGGATGTTTGGGATTAACATTTCTTCTTTGTCCAATGTTACCATTCCAACAAAACATCACGCATTGGGTGATATTAGTTATGTCTTGCACAGGGTTGGGAAGTAACAGATTACATGTAATCAGTTACTTGTAATCATATTACAAGAAAAAAAAAAACAGCAACTGTAATCCACTACAGTTAACAGATAAAATAGTGGAATCAGATTACAGGTTTTTATTTTTATTAGATGATTACTTCTAGGACGACTTTCAAATGTAAAAGGAACGTTTGCAGAAGAAAATGCATAAAACAATTGAATATACTTGTCTTTACCTTTTCATTTAAAAAGTTACCTACCCAACCCTGGTCTTGCATTCCCACAAGGCTAACTGACACAATGCTTTTTTAAGTGCAAAACTCTGCACCTGTTCTGTGAGTGAGCCACCCTCTTTTACTAGACATCTGCATACATTTCTTACCTTTATACAGTAAACTATGTATTACTTCACCAATTGAATATGATTACCTTGATATGATAATTGCCTTGCCCAGAAAGGAAAAAAGACAATGCTATGTTGTGAACAGTGGTGAGTCGACTCCTATGGACGCCAAGGTAAGCCTGCTCCTCAGTATTATGACAAGAAGTGAGAAACTCTTCAATACAGGAAATTTATAATATAAAATGAAAGGAAATTAAACACAGTTCTGTAAGAAAATTTCATGAGTCAAATAGGCCATTATTTGTCTCAGTTTTTACACCATTTTAAAAGAGCCTTTGATTATGTTCTGGCCCGCAATCTAATGGTCGAGGAAGAAATTGTCCAGAGGCCAAACTATCTTGCCTACCCATATACATAGAGGACAAACCTGGCAGTCCTGGGATAACTTCTTCCATTTTTTTGTGGAGTTTGTCCTTGTCCAACTGTTGGACGGGTGTTGTTAATATGTGTGAAATGTGTGGCTTGTGAAGACACATTGTATTTTTAATGTGATTAGCCTACTATGATTAAAATTAACACTTTTCACTTAACTAGAAGTAAAGTGTGCTACATTGTAATGATAATACATAACAATGGTTTTGTTGAAAGATAGTGTTCTTTTAATGTCTTGGCCTTACTTGAAAGAAACTCGACTTGGTCTCAGTCATTTCAAAGCTACTGCAGATACATCTCTATGCCACTAGAGGGCAGTCACATGCTCTCATGAGTTGTTAATTTCACCTGCTTTTATTTTTTTCAGCGCCCAGACTGAATGATGAGCTAGCAGACCATGAGTAGATATTTGCTGAATTTGACAAAAAGTAAATGGCTTTTAATTGCTGACTTCAACTTTAAGATACTAATTTGGACTATGGCATCTCTAACTGCTCAATGATGCCTGTACTTATTTTCTCATTAAAGTGTTTTTATTTACCTGAATCTGTTTTTGTTGCATTTGGGTTCAGTTCATCAGAAGGCCTACAGTACATGGACTTGGTCTTGGTGTTGATATAGTGGGTCCAATGAATGTAGAAGACTACTTGTGACCCTCATCATAATTATCTTAACCAGCCAATGAAATTGCTATATTCACGTAAAATCAAGTCTATAGATGTAGTAGTGTTATTGACACCTGAAATTAGATATTACTGTTTCAGTAAAAATACTGCATGTGATCGTATTTTTTTATTAATATAAAAGGCAATGCAAAATTAGATCTTGCAAATACATTTCTCTCATGATGACAAATCTCAGATGCTACCTTGTGACTTTTACAGTTGAAATCTCACTCCCTCTGTTCTTCAATATGAATTACTCCAACTCAGGAGGAGGGTTTACAGGCTAAAAACTGTCCGTTTTAACACACTGGAAAATAAAATGCTGCATTGTGCTGTATCAGACCTTTATTGGATTATGTAATCACTTTCCTCCATATAGCAGAAGGTGAAAACATTTGAGCTTTGGAAAATAAAAAACCCTACACTGAATGACTGAAAAGTTTAACAAAGAAAGATCAGTAAAAAATGTCATATCGGTGAGCAATATGTGCAAACACAGACAGAAATATTACAGGCATAGATTATTTTCATTAGGACATAATATTAACATAATGCATTTGCATAGAGATAACACTGCAACATTTTAATTTATAAGTAAGTGTAAAAGTAGACAAAAATATAAAAGATAAATTACATTGTAATAGATGGTCTATATGGAAACTATATTTTCTTTTCTTTTCTTTTCAGCACGTCCAGGGTGCCATCACACCATCAGCATGTTCCTCAAAATAATGTATATACATCTATAACATATTTAACTTTGTTGTGGACTCATGTGACTCATATTCTGGGTTATTCATTTAACAGAAATTCAATATGATTGTGATATGAAAGTGATATTATAGCGCTTCTCTCAAACATAACCTTGAAGCTTATTGGTATGATTCAATTCCCTCTTTGCCAGGGCTGCTGTCAAAAAGGTCTATTTATCTTCTTTTTCATTTAGGAGCTGTCTAGGCCTTGGGCCTTGCCTTTGCAGTCTGCTACGGCTGTAGCCTATATATAATTGGCCCCTGTCAGTTACAGAGAGCTGCATGCCTGCACCCTTTGTTCTATTGTCCTGTACTGATTTCAACACGTCAGATGTGACTTGTTATGCATGTCATTAATAAGACACTACAGACTGGCTGTGCCTGGGAATATACGTTTGGAATGATGAAGTATGGACACAGCATAGTGTTATAAATAGTGCAGCATAATGACACATTCTTCCGGTCAATCTCAAGCTTTCAGCTAGTCAGAGGATGGCAGTATCAATATGAACATATAACATCTAAGAGGGTACAGGGCTACTCTGATGTACTGTACAAGACAGAACTGTGCACATGGAAAGATCAGCTGTGTGGAGTGCATGCTAATGTGGAATAACTCAATGTATACACATTGCAATTATACATCATGACAAAAAAAGTGTTTAAAATGCATTATGCTTTTTTTTTATTATCAAATCTTAAGTTAGGCCTAAATATAAATCCTCTACTATGTTAATGTTGGACTGTTTTCTTACAAGGCAATTCCTGATATAATTGGTATTGGCCTGATATGTGTCTAACATCCGACAGAGAGGGCACTGAGCAAGCGTGGACACAGCAGGATAACAGGAAATAAGACAATGGCACAGGGAGAAAAGTAAGAGGATTCCAGTATGTTAGCCTTTCAGAGAACTATTAGATCAGTTTTGATTAGATTAATTTTGTCATGAGGAGATGAAAACTGACACATACTGCTGCATTGCATGGCAGTGGTCGACGTACAAAGAGCACTGATACAGTACTATGTTCAACACCGTTCAGATACACTCGCCTGCATATAGCCCATTGTGACCAAGTAAAACATCCCAAGAGTATTAGAAATGCACACGAATCTGTTTTAGACAATAGTCGAGGTTGGAGGTTACTGGTGAAAGCTGCCTATACATAATAATGCCAATAGATGGAGACAATGTATTTCAAAAACATTTATTTCGATATGGCTTGGTTTTATGCATTGGTTTAACCAGTAAAAACATACCTTGCAAAGTATTGGTGATGCAAGTAGAGGGCTTTTTATATTAAAACGCCAGCTAAATAACATTGATGTTCGATCAAAAAAGAACATGCAACGTAGGCCTATGTGTTTATTAAAACTTCGTCATAATCCGGTCATACAAAGGTGAAGGATACATTGTTGTTATTTAAATGAAATGAAACTGGTGGTGTACTTATCAGGTATTCCATATAGGCTATTCACCTCTTTCAATCTGTCCAGGCGCAGTTTGGTCGCTTCAGAGTGACAAAGCCCCCCTCCATTGAAAAGCCGCCAAATGCATTCCACCACAGAAACCAACCAATCACACGAAAAGAGGGTGTAACTCCGGGGTTCCCAGAGTATGAAGTTTACAGTGGGTTATCTTTGTATAGCTGCTGCGAGAGAATGGTGCACCTTAGTACGCAGCGGTACAATATTTTCAACTCAGTTTTCATATGCATGCTGCAACTTTAACTACAGCACATAATTGATTAAGGTTTATGTGCAAAGTTCAAAGCGTGTTGTTTGTGGCTTCACACACTACAAATGGCTTGGATTAATTCGCCGCATCTGCATGTGACTGGCTCTGTTTTTGTTCTGGTTGCAGTGATTCTGACAGGTGGTGCTTTTGCACAGCTTTTTGACAGCTATGGATTATCGTATGCCTTGAGGTCCGAACTATCAGAGGATGCGATATTGGTTGCCAACAATGGAATACGTGTGCCTTTCGGGAGATCCGTATTTATTGATCCGATCAACGATTTAGTCATCCAAGTTCAGCCGGGGGACCGTTGCAGTATTACTGTTCTGGACCATGACCCCTTGTCTCAAAGACCCGGACACCTGTCTCCGAAAAAGTTTCCTTGTGAATTTGGTCCAAATGACGTGAAATATTCCCACTTTGGCTCCAGGAGTCCCCCGATGGATAGAGTGAGGTTACAACTCAGGTACGACACCCAAACGGATACAATTATCATACCTTTTATGATGGAGGTGGAGGTAATCTTCACACAGTTGGAAGTGCTAACCAAAAACATGCCACTGTTGGTAGACAAACTACTCGGCACAAGTAACCCAATAGATAGAAGAATTCTAGAGTTTACCTTCGATAGAAGCGCACAACAATGCAAAATAGCCCCTCTTTCCAGCGGCAGCGCACTACCCAGGTATGGAAAACTTGTAGACGAGGGAAACCTTGGAAAGATGTTTCACTGTGATGAGTTTATTAGAATGAATATCCGTTATCAGCACACCTTTGGATTTCAATCACCCAACCGAGATTATATCCCTATGATTGTGGAATTACAAGATAAAGAGGACAATTTGCTGAAACAGGAATTTTTCAAAATTTTGGTAAGAATCAAAGATGGAAATGAAAACACTCCTCCTAAACCAAGCTTTGTGGCAATGATGATGATGGAAGTTGACCAGTTTGTAATGACGGCCATAACCACTGACATGCTGGCTGCAGAGGACATTGAGTCCAATTCAGATGATTTAATTTTTAACATCACATCCCCCCTGTCCTTTGAGGAGGGCTACATTGTGAGCACGGACGACAGGAATCTGCCAATAACTTCATTTTACCAAGGAGACCTCATAGACTTGAAAATAGCCTACAAACCCCCCACTGTGGACTCAGACACTGAGCGTATTTTCCAGATTGAGTTTGAGGTCGTTGACACAGAGGGAGCCTTGTCTGACCCTTTTGCTTTCATGATTGTTGTCAAGCCCATGAACACACTGGCTCCTGTGGTGACCAGGAACACTGGTCAGTTGCTGTACGAGGGCCAGTCCAGGCCCCTGTCCAGCTCACATAATCT
The DNA here is from genome assembly GCA_025399935.1 of Amblyopsis rosae. Lineage (NCBI taxonomy): Eukaryota > Metazoa > Chordata > Actinopteri > Percopsiformes > Amblyopsidae > Amblyopsis > Amblyopsis rosae. The sequence continues at coordinate 820,590 of JAODTR010000005.1, read as the reverse complement.
GCAAATCAGTGACGAGGACAATTTGGATAAAGTGAGCGTGACTGTAATCGCCGGCCTGCGCCATGGTGAGCTAGCCGTTCTGGGCTCGAGGAGGAAGTTTTTCTCATCAGCCGACCTGGACGCAGGCGCGGTCATTTACCAGCATGACGGCAGCGACACTTACAGCGATAACATTATTTTCAGGATGACGGATGGCAAAAATGAGGTGGAGTTCCTGTTTCCGATCACCGTTGTACCGACCGACGACGAGCCTCCAATCATCAACGCCAACACCGGTTTGGTTCTGTTGAAAAATCAAATGGCGCCAATCTCCCCCTTGGCGCTCAGTGCGGCCGACGTCGACTCCGAGGACTCCACCATTAGATTCACGTTGGAGGCTCCCTTCTCCGCTATTGGCCAGGTGCTGCTGCGCCAGTCAGAGGCCCCCGAGGATCCTTCAACATGGAAGTTCAACGCCGAGGACGAACTATACGAGAAGGTAGTGACAGAGTGGCTGCAGCAGGATATCATAGACGGGAAGCTGTTTTACAAGCACATCGGCCCCCATAGCCCCAGCACGGTAATGGATCAGTTTTTGTTCAGGGTCCAAGACGACAATGACCCGCCAAACCAGTCAGGAGAGAGCTCTTTCATTATTAAGGTTCTCCCAGTTGATGACTTGCCTCCGGAGCTCTATCTGGGCAGTACTCTGCAAATGACGGTGCATGAGTACCAGCTCACTCACTTCCGCAAGAGGTTTCTGCATTATACCGACCTGGACTCAGATGATAGGGATCTCAAATACACTATTGTTCAGCCACCAATAGATACTGATGAAAACAGCCCCAGTGTGTTGGGATCTATTGTTTTAACTGAACAGCCCAACACTGAAATCACAACATTCACTCAAGCACAAATTAACCACCATAAAATATCTTACAAACCCCCTGACCTGGAGCTTGGAATTACCACTCATGTGTTGCAGTTTAGGTACACTGTGGAAGATACCTCAGGAAATAGCATAGCAGGGGTGTTCACCATCGTTCTGCAGCCAGTGGACAACAAGCCACCGCAGATAACAAACACTGGTTTCACTCTGTTTGAACGTGGCACACATGTTATTACGAGTGCTGAACTGGACACCTCGGACACAGACACTGAATACAAAAAAATATCCTTTACCATTACACAGCTGCCGCTACATGGCCACATTAAGTTAACATTGAACCGCATGAAAAAAGGTGACACTTTTACTCTTGATGATATACGAAATGGCAGAATTTCTTACATTAACAATGGGGCCGAATCAACGGTAGATTCAATACAAATAGACGTCAGTGATGGAGTACACCTTGTCCCAGTTACGATCAAGATAACCTTGAAGCCCGTTGATGACGAGACACCAACCCTAACTCTCCCAGCTGGCACAATCGGCTCCTATATTGATGTCCTAGAAAATGGGGCGACAGAAATCACGACAAATGTTATCCAGGGCAGGGATGAGGATACGGATGACCTGCGTTTGACTTTCATAGTGGAAGACCTGCCTTTTTATGGCAATATCCTTGTGAATGGCGTCCCCTCATCTAGGTTCACCCAGGCTGACATTATAAATGGCCTGGTTGTCTATGCACACACCAGTGGAGAGATAGGCCTTGCTACAAAAGAGGACTTCTTCAATCTCACCCTGACTGACATGTCAGATGAATGGACTGTTGGGGGAAATAAGGTCACAGGTGTTAGGGTTCATGTTACCATTCTTCCTTTGGACAGCCAGGCTCCTGAGGTCTTTGTAGGGCTGCAGTTTGTGGTTGTGGAAGGGGAGAAGAATGTTGTTGAGATACTTCACATAAGTGCCAATGATATTGACACGCCCAGCGATGACCTCCTTTGCACAATAATTGTGCAGCCGACTTCTGGCTATGTGGAAAACATTTCTCCAGCCCCAGGCTCCGAGAAGTCCAGATCTGGGACAGCTATTAGTGCTTTCACCATTAAGGACATCCGACAAAACCACATTTACTATGTTCAAAGTATTCACAAAGGTGTTGAGCCAGTGGAAGACAGGTTTACTTTCAGGTGCTCTGATGGAATCAACTTCTCAGAAAAACGTTTTTTCCCTATTTCCATAGTTCCTTCCAATGATGAAAAGCCAGAAATATACCTGAGAGAGTTTGTAATAATGGAAGGCATGAATGTAGTAATAGACACACCTATTTTGAATGGCGCTGATGCAGATATCCCTGCTGATGAGTTGACATTTATTGTATCCAGACCTCCCAAGCATGGATACATATTAAATCAACTCTCAACAGGTACTGTACCCGTCACTAATTTCACCTTGGATCAGATCAGAGAAGCCTCCAGCATTGTGTATGAACACGATGGCTCAGAGACCACTGAGGACAGTTTTGATGTCATTCTCACAGATGGAAAGTACAGTGTGAAGAAAACAGTGATAGTTATGATTATTCCTGTGGACGATGAAACCCCGCGAATGACAATCAACGATGGTCTAGAAATTGAGATAGGTGATGTGAAAGTAATTACCAATAATGTTTTAAAAGCTACTGACCTGGACTCTGAGGACAGCACACTGACGTATATTGTCCGCTATGGGCCTGGTCAGGGATATTTGCAAAAGACAACACCTTATGGTACTTTACAAAATATAACCGTCGGAATGAACTTCACACAAAATGAGGTGGACCAGGGATCCATTGTATACATCCATAATGGACAAGAAGGGATTCGGGACCTTGTCAAATTCGATGTGACAGATGGCATAAACCCTCTGATAGACAGATACTTCTATGTCACGGTGGGTGGCATTGACCTCATCTTCCCTGACGTGGTTAGCAAAGGTGTGTCGCTGAAAGAAGGTGGCAGAGTGACGTTGACCACTGACCTGCTCAGCACGAGTGACTTGAACAGCCCGGACGAACACTTGGTCTTCACCGTCACCAGGGCCCCCACGAGGGGCCATCTAGAGTGCACCGACGGCCCCGGGATGCCCATCACATCCTTCACCCAGCTGCAGCTGGCTGGCAACAAGGTGTACTACATCCACACAGCAGACGACGAAGTTAAGATGGATAGCTTTGAATTTGAGGTAACCGATGGCTACAACCCGGTGTTCCGCACGTTTCGGATATCAATCACGGATGTGGACAATAAAAAACCTGTCCTGACGGTACACAGACTTGTGGTGACTGAGGGAGAGAACAAGCTGGTCACACCTTTTGAGCTAACAGTGGAGGATAGAGACACAGTAGACCAGCTCTTGAAATTCACAGTCACTCAGATCCCTGTTCATGGTCGTCTGCTCTTCAATAACACCAGGCCTGTCACCTCTTTCACAAAACAGGACCTGAATGAGAACATGATCACTTACAAGCACGACGGCACGGAAAGTTCTGAGGACAGCTTCTCCTTCACAGTCACTGATGGCAGCCATACAGACTTCTATGTGTTCCCAGATACGGTGTTTGAGACCCGAAAGCCACAGACGATGAAAATTTCTATCCTCTCGGTAGATAATGGAATACCGCAGATTGTGGTGAATAAGGGCGCACCCACATTGAGGGTTTTGGAAACGGGTCACCTAGGCTTCACAATCACGAGCAAGACCCTGAAGGCTGAGGATAGAGACAGTCTACAAGATTCTGTGACCTTTAGGGTCACGGTGGCTCCAGAGCATGGTTATCTAATCAACCGTGGCAAAGGAAACGCAACCATTACTGTATTCACCCAAGGTAAACAAGATTACATTAAATTGTCTTGTTATGCTGTTTATTACTGTATGCTACATTAGATTTGTAATGTACTGTACCATTTTCACTTTGAAGATCGTTAGGCCCCCACCAAAGGTTTCAATCCCACTAATGCGCAAACTCATTATACATTTATTGAGGTGTAGAAATAGCTGAAGTTCAAATACAAAGGTTTTTGTGTTCGCTCAAGGGACTACCTATTTACAAAGATGAAGAATGCATGTACCTCATGCTGGACATATTTCACAACTGCAGTGTAATTTATTCATACAGCAACCTAATGCATTTTTATGTGTGAGAGAATGAATGGCATTTTGTTATTTCATACAGCAACCTAATGCATTTTTATGTGTGAGAGAATGAATGGCACTTTGCACAGACCACAATAATGTTTTCTCACATGAGCATATAAGGACTGTAGACGTGAAATTATAATTTGTGAACATGCAAATGTACTGGAGGGATTGAGGCACAGATTTGCAAACAGAATTACTTACATTTTTGTGCAAAATGGGCCACAGGAAGACTAAGTCAACACTACATTTCACGGCAGCAAGATCAGTGTACGTTCAATCTCCATGTACGTCCCACTTGTATTTACAAAGTCATTTTCTGAGCCAGTAGCCTCTAGAGACCCTTTAAATATTTCAGAGGTCCTCACAGGGGTAGACAGACAGTAAATAAGGCCACTATCCCTCGAGGTATTGGGACATTGTGGTTAGGCATTTTTATGAGCCAGCACCTTTGAAGGGAAATGTTTTGAAATGAAATATTAAAGATAAACCAAGGGCTATAAACTTAACACTCATCCTGATCCAGGGCTATAAAGCAAGCATTCTAGCAGTACTCTATTAAGCTGGGTAAGACAAATGACATATGATGTCGTTTCTCCAGTCTGGCTGTTCTTTACCTTCACTGTAGATGTGGGTCATTGTAACTTGGCAGTTATTCTAAAGTTATTCTTTATTCGTTTTTTTCTATCTATTCTATTCTATTCTAAAGTTCATGTGACTACACACTTTTTCATGTCTTATGTCTTGCTTGCTAGGTGTTGCTTAAATGCAACAGCAAAATAAATATATTCAAACATGTAAAGGCTATCATCTAATCTTCCTCTTTCATATTATTTTCTTTTTCAGCTGAAATTGATGAAATGAGCATATGCTATGTTCTTAAGGATGGAATCAATGCCACAAGTGATATCTTCCATTTCTCCATTGAAGACAATGGTAAGTTAATGTGAACATACAGTCATTATTTGGGCCGTTTAAACATGCAGGTCATCTTCTAAAAGCATTTAAATGACCCCTTAGTACATGCTGATCACACACACAAGCATGCACAAATATCAACACTTATAGACTGATCATGTTTTTCTCTAAACAAGCTCATACTGTGTTTGAATTCTAAAATGTTTTTTTTTGTTTTACATGTACTTTTTGAATACTCTTGATTGAACCACTTTTCAAAAAGGTTACATTATACTGTATACATTATTTAAGATTCCCAGAGCTATATGTTCTCATTCTAGCAGAGGAGACCTAGGTACCACTTTACAATAAGACTACCCTTATAAAGAATTCAAACATTATTCATAATTATGTTACTAACTAGATTGTAAATCTTTGTAGATCATTAGCTAATAATTATCATTAGTTGATAAGTTGTCCTGCAGGCTCACTATTTGGCAAGATCAATTTACTGCAATATATCTATTATGTTAAAAGCAGGGTCAGTCATTCTTACTAACTTCGAGCTCAAATCAACACAATATCGCTCCGCAGCCCTTGTGAAGTAGGGCTGGGCGATATACCAATATTATTTATATTGGTATATTTTCGGTAGAGATATAAAATTAGACAATTATAAATTAGACAATATCGATATAGTTATATTACGCGCTTATTCATGACTTTTTCAATTTGTTCGTCTCTCCCTCCATGCCTGCAATTAGCCTGAGGAGTGCGGCAGAGACACCAGAGAAAGCTCACGTCGGCTTACTAACTCCGCTCACAGAAGTTGACACTGGGTTATTGTTCATGTTTCGTTGGTATGTTATGTTTTGTTTTTGAGTTTGAGTTCGCTGTTTAAGTTAATTTAAGTTCGATTAAATGTTGAGCCATTGTTGCTCGTCCGGCAGTGTGTTGTTTTTCGTTTTTTTCGTTCGTCTGCACTCGCCTCGCCCTCTCGCATTACAAAAATATGATTTTTGGTCCATATCGCCCAGCCCTATTTTGAAGCAAAGCATAGTGTTACGGCTTTGTTGATACGAGCGTTTGCCACTTTGTTTATGTTAGGGGAGACCGGGTATGGTTGTCACATTTATACCTTACTTTCTGTGTTTTATTCGTGATGAATTTAAGTATTACGTTGAATAATTAATAACTAATTAATAAACTATTTATAAATCATTCATAAACCCTTTAAATGGGTAGTCTTATTGTAAAGTGGTATTGATAAGGATAGCTAAAACAAGAATAGGTCAGAAAATGGAAACATATTGCATTTAAACCTAAAATAAATGGTTACCTTTTCCTTACAGACAAAATGCTGAATTTTTATTCATCCCTTGCTTGCTGAGACTAATTAGATTAATTGCTACTAATGGAAGTACACTTGACTGTCAGTACTGTTGTATCCATTAACATCTGTAATCTTGAATAGTTATTGTCACAGAGAATTTCTGTATTGCTGGAATGGGGTCTTGATGCACAAAGGGCATCTGTTTACTTTCTGACATGCGCACTGAGGTCTCCAATACCTCATCATACCTCGTTCATTATTTAGGTAACGGTACATGAGCGATTTGTTTAAAGACAATAGACAAGAAACATATTTTTTGCAGGAAAGAGAGGAATAGCTCTGTGATTGTATCATGGTTGTATCATGGTGGCTGAAGCTGAAGTGGGCCTGTAGTCAGTGTACCTGTTTTTCTGTGTACACAAAAGACCTCTAAATGAGGCCCCCTTTTCCCACAGGCACTGCAGTGGGCCTCTATACACATGTTTTATCTCTCAACCATGGTCTAATTGGTGTATAAAGTCAAAGATCACAGCAATGCCAACAGGTGGATGTTTCTGTTTGGGAGTGTAACATTCTGTGAGTCCCGTGTTCCCTGTCCCGTCACTTCGTGTGTTTCAGGCCTGTTTCTCTGTGACTCCATGCCCTGTGTGGCCAGTCTCGTTAATTCCACCTGTGGTGTCTGTGTAATCATGTCTGATGTGTATCACCTGTTCCTCGTTGTTGGTAGCCAATGGTCTGTCTTCCTGTCTTGACTGCTTGCGTGTATAGCCCCAGAGTTTTCCCCAGTCGAGTGTTGGTTATTGTTTTAAGTGAATGCTGTTTCCCCATGTTCCTTATGGAGGACCAGGACTGCCATAATAAAAAATAAATAAATAAATATATAAAAGTATAAATAAATAAAGAAATGTATA
>JAODTR010000005.1:781919-813304 GCA_025399935.1 Amblyopsis rosae | reverse complement strand
TATATATATATAAATTGTGTAAATATACATTTTATACAATTATATATCTGAAGGCTTAATACAAATAATTGAACCTTGTTTCAGATCAAAAATAGCCCACACAAGGTTCAAGGTCACACAAAGTCGCATGGTTCTTTTGTCTGCTGTAAAAGGTTCCATGCTGGCTTTTAAACTGACCTGGGATGCCAATGTTTGTGTCTGCCTTGCAGATGCCATCAGGTCAACACACAACATCTATGAGAGGTGTACCTGCTTTCAACAGCTCAGTCGCCATGGCCACCACATCAATACCTGCTGTAGCACCCCCTTTTGTTCTGCGTGGGTTTAACCCCACCAAAGTACAACAAGGTATGAATGTGCTTTGGCAAAATAATATTAAAGAGGGAATATCTAAGCAATCTTTTAGGACAGAAAAAAAAAACATACTATACATTTATAATCTTAAATAAGTACATGTACATTTACTTGAGATCTGAAGAACGCATTTGTAGATACATAGTGAGCACTTTTCATCTACATGGAGGTCTCCATTTTTCCTGGTGATGCTTGCCTCTGCTGTGCCTGCACCAGTAGGTGTCAGTATGCAGCCCCGGGACTGGTGTGTACTGGGTGCTGCTGCTGCTGCTAGCTAAATGAGCCTGTCCCGCCTAAGCCATGACTGTTCTGGTCTGCCTCCCTCCATGCAGGCTTCTCTGCTGCAGCGGCGGGGAGCGTGAAGCAGGCTGAGGAGGCAGACAGCCAGGGAAACAACGGCACGTCCCCAAAAGCAGACCCTGACATGCAGCTGGGCTCACCGGGGACACTGGAGATGAACCGAGCAGGCCCCGTGCAGGGCCCCATGCAGGGCCCCATGCCCCCTCTGCACCCACCCCCAGGCATGCCGATGCCTCACATGCCTCCCCCGTTCCTGCCACCGCCGCACATGGGCCCCATGCCGCCGCACATGATGCCCAGGGGGCCGATGTTTCCGCCGGACAGGTTCAGGATGCCCATGTCGTTCGGGCCCCGTGGACCCCCTTTCCCGCCCCAGCACCCCATGGGACCGGGCGGGATAGACGGCAGGGACGAAAGACACTTCCCTAATGGAAGGCCGGGGTTCGGCGGCCCACATTTCCACAGAGGGAGATGGTGAAGGGGGTTGTGGGTTGGGAGGAAGGGGGGGGGGGGGGATAAACCACTGTGACATAATTGTAAATAGGATACTGGGGCTCACGGCCTGTGAATGATTGGATTCCAGAGACCTGTGGTCAGAAGCACCATTTTAGGTATACTGTACATGAGGAATGAGAAAAAGGTGTAACACTTTTTTTTTTTTGAATGCAATCAATAGCTCTGTCTATCAGTCCAAAAAAGTTATGAGTATTCATGTTATTAAGCACTGTAGATGAAAGTAAAAAAAAAAAACTTTTGTATATTTGAAGTCATGCTTAGTTTAGAGAAGACGGCACAACCTTTTTTTTGGTCTGTTTCACAACACATTTCTGTGTACACAACATGTGAAATATATAATATTTCATTATGTTTGAATGATTTGGTTTGTTTTTAGTAAACAGCTTTTGTACGAAGCCAATTTAAATCATCCCTGTCTTTATAAGAGATTACAATTGCTGTATATCATTGATTTTCAAAAGAACAATATACATATATATTACCACCAGAGGGAAGTGTAAGACATTTATGTTGTGCTTTGTAATTGTACAGGAGGTGTACTTTGTTGTTTATAACACTTTATATTTTTTATTCTACAATAAGCCATTTATAGTTTCTCGTTGCAACCTCCAATCAAGTTGTTGACTAATTAGGATTATTGCTTTTTTCTGTTTTCTAACTAATAAAAGTAATGTAGTTCTATTCATCCATAGTGTACACACTGGTTAAAATACATTCATGTTACACCTCTTGACTTAATTGCTTTTTTTTACATGCGTTGTTTTTATGATGTTAGAAATATATTCCAAGGAATACTTATATTTCTGTAGATCGATTGGCTCGCCCAAAAAGTAATTGGCATTCTCATTATCCATTTGCGCGCCGTCTCCAAGCCCTAAGCCCTGCCCCTCACACGGCGTAGTTCAACACGCATGCATGGTCAGTGTGGCTACACAGGGGCGGCTGTGTGGTGACAGCGCAGGACAGCATCAACGACTCAAATGGTTTTATCAACCAAACAGCTGCACTTGCACTCCAATGAACGCGATGGCAGGTATGTCCGGTGAAAACTACTTCGCTCAATCAAGTGAAGGATAAATTAGCTTAATGTTAAGTGCGTCCCCAGGGTCCTAACGCCGTATATATAATTTCGTCGTTTAATCATTCAAGTTCATAACACGCCGCGCCGCACCGTCTAATGTCGATCTGTTCAATGGACCCGGTTACTACATTGTATTATCTGCATGTTGTCAGACGTAGCAATGTAGCCCCAGACGGTACGCGTTTATTGTGGTGTTCGGTCATCAATATTTTGGCCGTATTGCCACTGGAATGGTTTTGGGCCATTTCCACGGTCAATGCTAATCGAGTCGTTTCAGTCGCCATTGGCTATTGGTCAGTTAATCTAACCATTTGTGGCCTAGGTGGAGTTTTGGCTCAACATAGAATGCAAGGTAACCTATCAGTGTTGCCTTTCTTACCCTGTGCCAAGGTGTGCGTGTCTGTGTGAATTAGTCGAGTCATATATCATGCAGAATGCATGATATTGGTAACCTGAACCAGAGTTGTTCTGTCACGTATTGATGATGACATGCCTATCAAATGCAATATTAAGCATGTGTTGAATACTGTTGTGCAGAAGCACATCAGTCAAATGACCTTGTTGTTGCCTCGCAAATGAGGCGTCCTTGTGGCTAATAGAGAATAATCAGGACATATACCACTTGCACCATAGCCTATTGATTAATCAGTGTGAGCCAATTACCAACTTCCTATCTGTACCACACCAAATAAGTCTTATTAAGCATGCATCAAGTAGCCATTCAACGATTTAAGGTTATAGACCACTACCTTACACTGTTAGTGACAAACATACTGACTTGTTATGGTTACATGGTTTATATTAATTCCATTGTACTGTATAGGCTGATTACATTGTCATGAACAGTCACCTCAATATTATATATTGTATATCAATTGTACTGCTGCTAAATGGTTGATTGCGAGGAGTACTATTTATTTAAGTTATGGTAGAAACGCACTGTGAAGGCGTTGTTCAGCTTGGGGCTAAGAGCTGTGACGAAAAGCCCCATGCGGAGGTTCCATTGAAATGGCTTTGTTGCTTCGTTATGTCCCCAGGGTTGTAAACCGATCCCACCCGTGTGACATGTCTATACAGAGAAAATTCTCTATGTTTGCCTGCCTCTCGTTTTTCTTTATTTGACAAATATTCCCATCTTTGTTGCGCCGCCGTTGTTTGTCTTCTTCTTCGTCTTTGTGGCTCTCTGTCTTGTCAAACTCACTTGAGATCTAGTTGGGTTTCCCTTGGCTTGCCTCCATGTTAATAATGAGACTTTCAAATGGAATTCTACATAGGCCACGCTGAGCCAATGTTAAGACAGTCTTAACCACACATGAAAGAATGCCATTACATTAGTATGGTAATTTTGTGGGCTTTTTGTACAATTCTCAACTCTGTTCTTGGTGTGCGCAAAGATATGTACAACCAAACACAGATGATTGCTTGACATGCGCATAATTTAACCCTTACAAGTGCACTCTGTGAATTATTCATTCCAATCCCACTTCCACACAAGAGTGCATCTATTTCGAAGTGGTTCAAAGTTTGCTCTATAGACAGAACTCTGTTTTGCTTAGAGCAAGGTAAATAATATACTGCAGTAAAGCTGTTTCAGAGCTTTTCTCTACTTACATCATCAAAGTCATTCTACATACAATATGGCTATATTTGATATGAAATGTACTTAGGCTACAACTAATTTGTTTTCAATGAAGCATGATATGAATTACTTCTGTCAATTACGTCTATACGGATATTAGGTTTGTTTTCATATATCATATGGTCAGAAGAAACACCACGATCCACTAGGCATATTGTAGTGGGAAAGCTGTGAGGGTTTTGCAGATATTGTGACTGTTTGCCCTTAACCAAACAAACATTCAAATCTTAGCTAATTGGGAATTGTCCCTGTTCATGTGTTCAACATTAGTACTACAATGCAAGTATTGAACTAAACTAAGCTCCTTTCATCTTCTAAAGTTTGCGCAGAAATGCGATTTTGGAAAAGTAAGTATGTCTGGTTCTTGGCTCTCCAGGCTTCAATAATGAAATGACAGTACACATTGTGATAATGTCTATTATAATGCCCAGAATGCTCACACTTGCCAAAGTTGGTTTTAATATTTGTCAGTTTCTCTGAATAGATCATAGTTTCTGAACTCTAGTACTATTAGCTATTTCTGTCACTGTGCCACCACTTAAATTCACTTTTTATTCATTTGAACATTTACATAGAGTGTTTACAATTTATAGGTTACAAGTTATTATCCAAGTGGTTTTTTTGCGGCTCTGACTGTGAGAGGTCTTCTCTCTCCTGACCCCTAATCTTGAATTCTGTGTCTTGTGGGAATTATCAGCTCCCCTCTACACAGTACGAGAGATTATTTATGATACAATACAAGGCTATACTCTCATCTGCAAGAAAACTATGATCTAAACATTTCATTGGTCGTTGACAAATGGGATTTAACTGTGATTGATTTGACAGCTTTGTAATGAGTAGACCCATTTTTCTTTTCTGTGGCTTGTACATTGGATAATCACGTTATGTCCAGTGTAAGAAGTCTTTTGTTTTCAAGTGGATATCTTGCAGCACAAGTTGATAGACGAAGAACAGGGGCATGCTTCCTTCTTGACATCTGTTCACATTCATGTGTTGTTAAGTTTTCGAAGGCTGGGTCTTTTCTTGTTCCTTCTGACAGGACATCTGTCTCCATAAGAAACTACTATGGATGTGCTTCTGTATCAGCCATGGGTCTTCCACTGTTGTTAGACTGTTGGAGAGAAGAGTAATGCCATTGTTTGTTACAACACATCAACGTCCTGAGTCAGGATCCTACAAGATTATCCCATCCTACCATGGTCTAATGGGTGGACAGAATATGGTATAATACACCTGTGAAACGTGTTTAGAAATAAAGAAATTGGTGAAATTGGTGAAACATACAGAGATCCTAAAAACTTTTTATGAACATGGTTTGAGTATAAAAAGTCATACAAGAGCTGAAAAATATAGCTTTTTCTGTTGGACAGTAGTGGTTACAGTGCTCATATTTTCAAGCCAATCGGCACATTCTACATTACTACATTACTACTACATTCTACATTACTATATCAATGTATTTGAAGTAGACTGTGGAGAAAGTTGAGAAAGTAACATATTTGATGAAGAGACAGTGATTCCAGTTGATGTGGTTTTGTTTATCCAACTGCAGCGCATGGGAACTTCCCGGCCTTCTGATTAGTCAGTGTGCCTGTCAGTCAAACTCTTCAGAAAGGTCCATTGAAGCTGAGCCTGAGCTACAGTTCTTGCAAGCACTGGAGGTTGATGACGAGGGAGGTCCACGGGAGTGGCGGATGTTCCATCAAGCACATTTCCCAAGAGTGTCATGAAGTACCTTTGTGCTCCTGGCATAGTGCCCCTTCAGAGAGGGTATTCAGCACTGGTGGCAACCTTGTGGTCTGCCACAAATCTGCTCTGAAGCCAGAAACCATTGACAGACAGACATGTCGTGGCTAATAACATGTAATAAGGCTGGCTGAAAAACGAATAGAACTTAATACCATTGCCGTCCGTGCTTCAAATTACAGCCAGTTAAACATTTTAGACCATTTTGCCCAGACCTACATGGTCTGCTAAGCATGTGATTCAGTGAGCAGCCATTGTATCTTTGGTGATCTGAATTATCCATGCATTATTTATCTAGTACTAACACATTGTGATACAAAATTAATTAGTTCTATGTTTAACATGTAGGCCTACTGTACTGTATAAGGTCAGTAATGTTAAAGTGATGGGAAAAGTGGTTTTAAAAAGTGGAAATATCCCCAACATAGGCTATTGGAGAGGGGTACAATACATCAACCACATATTTACACAATAGAAAAACACTACTCCCTTTCCCTTAGCATTCTAGTGTGCGACATTCTGAAACGGTGGTCACTCCTCTAGCTAGCAGCGATGGCAAATCCATCTGCAGGGTTATCGGGTTTGTAAAGCCTTATATGAATGAGGCAGAAGATGAGGCACTTGAAATGGATTTGCCAATAAATCATAATCATGCACAATGCACATTGTCAAAAGAATTAGGGATGCACAACATTTATCGATCCGATAAATTATCGGCCGATATTGGGCATATTTTCATCATCGACAAATTCAATTTTGGCCAGAAATCTCGCTGCAAAAACTTAAACACATGTTCAGGTATAGCAGGAATGACATGCTTCCTGGAGGCTATTTTCCCAGATGGAGACTAGGAGCATGATTTCAGTAATTGAATGTGAAGTCAGATAGTGCAAGGGTAATGAGGGAATCCCTGGCAGATTGTAGCTAGCACGCTACAATGTCAAGCTTGCAAACACAATGAAGCCTTTTACATTATTGATTAGTGGTCTAGATCAGCAGTCTTCAACGTTTTTCGGGCCAAGAGACATCGTTGATAGAAACACGGCACACCTATCACATACGGTATCAAATGTTTAGTAACGGGGCCAACAGTGCCATGTATAAAGTAGGGCACTAACTAAGCCATTAAAATAATTTACAGATTTATATTTTTATAGCACAGCTTGTATTTGTTAAATGCTATAAAATAAGTTTGAGATAAAATAATTTAGAGGACCCCCTGCAGTACCTCTGAGGACCCCCTAGGAGTCCCGAACCCCCTGTTGAAGACCGCTGGTCTGGATTCTACATGATCATTATTTCATCAAAGTAGAAAAGAATACAATGTTTGCTGCACCTTGGTCAGCAGGACTCCTCACACAAGTGGAGTCCGTTTGCCTGGCTTCACCATCGACTTATTCTTCAAAGCCTCTCCCGAAGCACAGGTTGTTGTGGTGGTCCTATGGGTGAAGGGGCTTCGTCAAAGATTTCACACGGCGCTACTGTTCCTAAGCACAAGGCCAAGTACATGTGGAGAATAGCACCTGCTCTCCATGTTGATTAAAGGTGTTTGAAAAGCATGATGAAGTGGGATTATAAACGCTATTCCAAAATAAATGCTTTTCAGTCTATTTCTGTGCCACATCTGATGACTGGCTGTCAGAGATGACGATGAGCCATTACATCTTGCTGATAGAGCCGTGTGGTGGAAATGAGTAATGGATACTAAGTGTTCAGTGCCTATCTGCTCAGGCCATGAGTCATGACAAGGGAAAATCATGGAAGGATGGTGTGGGGCCACCTTTACCATTCCATTAATCATGAAGAAGGAACCTGTAATGCCATTGTAGTTTCAATGTGAGTGTCGTGTATGGATAAATCTGGTTAGTGCTATGGTTGGCCCGGATCTATATTATGAGGCTGACAAACTGAAAATATACTAGACCCTTCACTTTTGTCGGTGTGCAGCCAAGAGCGCATGTGGTCCTACCCAGTAGGAAGTATAGCCAGAGACATTATATAGAGGAGACATGCTGCTAAGAGAATTTTGAATGGAGCTCTATGGGAGAATTCTGAAACGCCAAAAGTGACAGTTGGAAGAACATGTCCCGCCTCTTCCCTAGAAGAGCCAATCATCTGCTTTATAATTGCAGAACGGATAACCTTTTAAGCCAATTCGGTGTCGCGAAATCTTGCACATGCGTAGTGGAATTTCAAACTGGCGAAAAAATGCTTTTTAAGCCTTGTTTTGGGGCAAAATCATCAAACGTTTTAAGATGTTTTTTATCAGATTTGACTCGCGATCGTATACATGCAATTCTTATGTCCCAATGATAAAAGAGCGGTTATGGCTCTCTCCCTATTAATACCATTGAGTACTTTCTAAATAAAAGTCCAGAAGTTAAAGGCAAATCTCGCCATGAGACATGCCTTTAAGGACTTTGGTATAGCATCATTACATAGCCAGTATTGGATATTTTAACCAATTGGCGCATTCTACATTATTTTACTCTAGTCTATATCAATGTCTTTGATGTAGACTGGAGAAGCAGCCGGCTGTTTTGATCCACATGGGACTCTCTAGCTAATGATCCTCCAAGTTCAGGGTTGGGCTTACTGCTTTCAAGTATTGCGTATCAATTGCAATATTACCTTAGATGTTCTGTTGTATGGATAATACTTTTTCAGATCACATTGTTGAAGGTGTAGTAAGTGATGCTGGAGAAAGATTACATTTTGTTGTTGATATTTCAGCCTACTAGTATATACTTAAAGGTATAGTCAGCTATTGCAAGCTAAATGTAAGATAATATACTTGTTGTCAAATTCAACAAACAACTCCTCTCATTTTGCTGTCTTACTTGTTGCATGTTGAAAAAATAATCAGATGATGTGGTGATGCCTCTGTGGATGTTCATTGTTACTGACACTTGCTAAAAGGTGAACATTCATTTGTATGTTTTTCATTTCTATAATATTATAGTTTCATAGGAGGTTTCATAGACTTGGCAAATGCTTTTTTCAGAAGTACTCCATTGTGGGTGCAAATATTCTGAGGCTTTTATTGTTCATAACGATATTGAAATTATACTGTATCGACCGAAATTATTAAGTATATCGTGATATAAATTTTGGACATATCGTCCAGCACTAGTCTTAGGCTATCCGGTCAATTTTAAATTTAGTTATGACTTGTGTTAGCAGCTACATTTAATAATAACAAACCCATTTAAAGTTATATAACAATATCATCATCATCATCATTATTATTATTATTATTATTATTATTATTATAATAATAAATATTTAGCCTCTTTTTTTTTTTTTTTACTTTGCCTATTAATATTGATCTGCCTTGATATTATGTTCCAAGGTAGTGTTTCTGCTACTGTTCTTACTGGACCTTATTCCCACAAACAGCCCATGTGTGTGCGCGTGGCCATACGTGTGAGGTACTCTTCCAAGAACCTTCCTCATATCTTTTAATTTCTTACGCAATCAGACCTGTACAGTATTATGTCTGGTGGCCTGCGTTAAGCAGGAGTTCGTTACCATTTATTCACTACATAAATCCAAATGTTTTCTTTAATATTGGGGTCACAACCAGGTAACGCACATTGAGTTTAGCACCTGGAGCAGCATGTCTATTTGCTTTCTCCACTTTCATCTGCTGGGCTGATGTCAGACAAAGCCCTGTTTTCTCTTGATCTGGGTGTTATTAGGCTATATAACCAAGTCTAACCAGGATAGAATTTTAGCATTATGGGGAAAGTATTCTGGATTATCTTTCACCTACTCTCTCTCTCTCTCTCTCTCTCTCTCTCTTACTTCTTTGCTGTTTCATAATCTTAACATGAATCCGGCACAACTGTCATTGCTGACGTGATGGCCACATGACATCGGTGGTGCTATGACAACGACACCCTTGCCTTTCACTTCTTTCACAGGTCTATTTTGAACCGAAGCTGAATAACTATCTAAATAAAAATTGCTCGCATCTCGTCTTAAATGTGAGGGCAATGCATAAAATGTCCTAATGGCTCAATCCCCCCCCCCCACCCCCACACACAATTTTTTTATTTTAATAGTCTCCCTTCATGAGGAACGTTTAAACGTCTATTTTGCTTTTATGTTTTTCTGCAATACGGTTGCAGGATATAGTGTCAACATGATGCTCTCTCTTTGGGGTATACGGAGATGTAAGAAGTGACGGTGGGGGAGGAAGGAACGCATTCCTGCCAACTTAAGCAGTAGGTTTTTAGTATAGGGGGTGGAATTGGATGGGGTGGGAGCAGAGAGAGAGAGGAGGAGGAGGAGGTGGTGGAAGAGGAGGGGGCATTTACAAACAGACACTCCCCCCTCCCTCCTTCAGTTCCTGAACTCATCCCCACATGCGGGAGTAACTCTGCTGGAGACGAGCAAGAGGAGTATCATTAATCTCTTAAATTTGCCTTTATCGCTGCTTAGATTTTCTTCACTCTTGCCTTTCTGGAAAAGTGAGTGTGCCGTTTGGCTTTAAGGCCCAAGGTAAGGTGTTTACTGTCTGTGTGGTTTAATTATTTGCAACAGCGTTGATACAGCTGTGTTTGCGATGTTGGAGACAAATGGCTCTTGAGCTCCTCTGTGGAGCAATTGTTAAGTGAGGCCAGGTGTAGCCACACATTTGTTCTGTGTCACAGTCAAACTGGACAGTGAATGAATGCAGCACCCATATTGGCACCAGGTCCATTATATTGCAGATTATTAATCTGGTCACACAGCTCATTTTCTTAATCAGGCTTTGTTTTTAGGGATTGTGGTTTTTGCAAGATTCAGGATTGCCTTTCTACACTTGCTTGGCTAAATGCAGCATTACCTTCTTCCCTTACCGGTATTCCACACTTGGGCTGTTATATCGGAGTCCCCAGGTTTGTTCCTGGGGTGGGGTTTTGTACCTGTAATGCTCTGTAAGCTGCAACTTGTCTACAAGTGAAGGCAATGAGCTATTGTGGCACTCGTAATGACAAAGTGGTGTTTGTGGTTTTGTGATGCCGAGAAAGGCAGATGATGAATTGCAAATGTGAAAGTCAAGGATAATTCACAGAGCTCACCACAGGGGGTTGTGGGGGGTTGTGGGGGGTTGTCCATTTAAAAATCAGGTATTTGTGTTTAAAGGCTGCTGTGTTGGGAGAGAGGGGCGAGAAGTTGTCATCTGGTGGGTGATAGTCATGGAAATGTATTGACCGGTCTAGGCTTACAAGGACAGAAGGTCAGGCTTCAGCTTTCAGTGTTTTAAAATCTTGACAATGCACCCCTGTCAATCTATGGGGGAAGGGGGGAATCATATTCAATAGGTGACGTGCAAATCGCATGTGTTTGGCTGTTTTTGCCCGAGTTTCTAATCTGCTGCAGATTGTTTTCTTTAGCAGTCAGTACAGTATATTTGATCAGAAGGTTATTTGCATTCAATTGGGCTCTAATGCTTATTTCTTTAGATATAAGATATACCAATTATTACAATTCTTTTTTTTTCCATCTGTAGTCACATTTAGATCACTCGCTCTATGTTGCTTGTAGTAATAGCATAGTGAACCATTAAATATTTTTAAATGTTTGCCCTTGTCTTTTAGTGCAGCATTCACACCACCAGTGTGCTTTATATCATACTGGGTCAGATTCCCATAGTCCAGAAGTGAAGCTATACCGTGTTCCATTCTTTATGCGAGTGTGCAAAACCACTGAGGCAAGACAAACAAAGTTAGAAGGTTTTTATAAAGAGGGTAATAGTTTGCCACAATGTTCCCACATCTCACGTCTCTGTTAGGGATGCACCGTTCGATCGGCAGAAGATTGGAATCGGCCAATATCCACGCAAAATACGAGCTCGTCAGTAATACAATTTTCTTGTCTAATGGCCGATACAGAAAAGCAATATGTTGTCAATTAAA
The DNA here is from genome assembly GCA_025399935.1 of Amblyopsis rosae. NCBI lineage: Eukaryota > Metazoa > Chordata > Actinopteri > Percopsiformes > Amblyopsidae > Amblyopsis > Amblyopsis rosae. The sequence continues at coordinate 801,759 of JAODTR010000005.1, read as the reverse complement.
TGGCTGTCAATTCACCATTAATTTAGCCTTTTCTTTCTTTTCTTTCATGCGTTTACCTGACATTAAAATGTATCTTAAATTCATGAATGACATCGGTAATGGTCGATATTGTGGACTGAAAATCGACAATTGGTATCGGCAAAAAATCTATGTAAATAAATAATTTTTTTTACAGATTGGCGCATCAGTTGTCTATATATTTAGCTAACCATGGTTGGTTGAATGTAGAGGTTTATGGCTCAGCTAACCCTGGTTGGTTGAATGTACTGGTTTATGGTTCAGCTAACCCTGGTTGGTTGAATGTAGTGGTTTATGGTTCAGCTAACCCTGGTTGGTTGAATGTAGTGGTTTATGGCTGATGTGACCGTAGAAAATAAGGAAGTGTGATTTTTACTGCAGGGCAATAGAACTGAGAGGCCTGAAGTGGAGACACTGATAAAGATGGGCTAGGGCCAGAAGGCGCTCTTCAAGCCAGATGTGTATAGTTATGTGAGGAAGGTTCTAGGTTGGGAATACTTCAGTCGGTGCATCAGTCAACACTGTGAAGAACTGGGAGGTTAAACAGTGCTTTGATTAAATTAAATCAGTACAATTTGGATGGTCATCATGCAGCCCACACACCATGTGAATTATGAAAAAACAGATGTCCTTATCCAAGCAGACCCTTCTTTGAAAATTGACTTGAAAAGTTTAGCTCACTACCAAAATAAGTTTGTGTCCCCAAACAAAGTATTTTTATTCCCCCCAAAAGAGGAAGTCCAAATGAAACCTTCTTTAATATTTGATGGACAGCCTAGAAGTATTCCCTGTTCATTAATATTGAAGCTAAAATGGCAAAAATGGTTGACCTAGATTTGGTCTTTGTGTTGAATTTTTGTGTTGAAGTATTGTTGCCTCTATTACATAAAACACACACTTGAACTAAAGCCAGACTTGATATTCCCACGCAGTGACCTGGAAGCAATTGCTTGCCTCTGTGGAAGGTCCAGATTAGCAGAAAACACATTCTGAATAATGAAAGTGGCTCTTCAGTGTCCTTATGTGGCATTATGTCCATTCTGTTGCCACAGAAGGGACATTCAGGCTAAGACAAGTAATCTGCCGTGAGACTGAGAGGTGAATAGATACCCTACGGCGTCTTGGCCTCTGGTCTGAAGACATCAGCGTCAGTCCATTACTGTTACCTTTCTTCCTCCTTCATCCATTCCACACCAATTGGTTGCTACAAAGAAAGGCAAAAAATATAAGTGTGTCTCTTCTTGAATGTCGTGGATCTGCTATAGCGGCCGTCCTGTCACAGGACATTGGGTCTCATCCACTTACATGTGGGGAAGCGCATCAGCCCTGCTGTGCATTATTTAAGGCGCCATCACATGAAAATCACATCGCTTGAATATCTTTTTCTTTACCAGAGTATCTTAACACTATTATTTCCACTTCTAAAAACAAAAAAATTACAGCTTGCTCAAATTGACTATGGTGGGTCTTCCGGATTTTAGGCAGAGAACAGGGAGACACCTGAGTAATGTAGTCTACCGTAACTGTTGCTCACCAGTTCAGCACTATTCTTCTTCCCTGTTGTCACCACTCAAGTCGACTGCTACTTCAACAATACAATGCCGGTGTGACATAGGAGGTATTCTATTCTATTGGTAATAGAACTTTCAAACACATTAGCTCCTTGCGTTGGACTAAAACCGTCTGTGTTTAATTTAGAGTGGGCCTGGTTGTGCATTGGTATGCACTGGGTCTGGAATGTGAAGCATTTAAAAGCAGACAAAGGTGGATGCCTGGTGCATCCTATATTGTCAGAGGGAGTCATTGATGGCCACAGGCTATGGGAAGATCATTGTGTGAGATTCCTTGGTAAATATTTTGTTATGTGTGACCTTATCCTGTTTCTGTATGAATACAGTTGTCGTTATGTTCATAACATAAGAATTGTATAGCTTTCTACTGTATGAGCATGGCAGCAATTAAAGTCCCTGTCATTCCAGTTTTCAACTGTCATTTTAGACAGACCTCACTTCCAGCTGAACATTTATTTTGAAATGTTTTTTTTTGTTTAACATGTTCTAACTTGATTGGTCATCTGACTGGATGTCAGAGGACAGGTCAGAATGTATTGGGTTAAACTATGGCCTACCTTGGTCACAGCTGCCATTCATTAGTCATAACCTACCATCTTTTATCTACAATGGCAGTGGCTGGCTTGTCTATATCTCCAGTTAGCACTTAAAGGCAGTGGTCCATCATTCTCGAGAACGCTTGCTAACTTTGAGCTCAAATCCAAACAATATCCCTCCGCTGCGCCGCCTCACACATTGAAATGCATCGTGAAGCAAATCGTAGTACTACGACATTGTTGTTGTGAGAGCGGTGTTTGCCACTTTGTTTATGTTCCTATTTACAGAGTAAAAATATCATTCATTTTTTCAGCACGTACAGAGAATGGTAAGCTAGTGAAATGCGTGGAGATATTTGGTGAATGACAAAAAGTGTATTTTAATATTAGTTTAGTTAGTAGCTGACTACAGTAGCTGCCAAAATATATATCACGATATATTTCAAAATTTCGGTCGATACGATATAATTCCAATATCCATATGAACAATATAAGCCTTGGAAAAACTGCTTAAAACACCCACAATGGAGTACTTACAAACATCTGAAAAATGCATTTGCCAAGTCTATGAAATCTCCTAGAAATCTATCAAATTTTAGAAATAAAAAAAGTACAAATAAATGTTAGCCTTTAGCCTTCATACAAAATAAAATAGTGAAATCACAGTCAAAATAAATAAACAAAACTCTCAACTGTGTCTTTCTGTTAGTACATTATTTAACTATAATTAATGAAGGCTATATTTATTTCCACCAGTAAGGGTCAGTAGCAGTTGTGACTGGGTCCGGAAATATCTCATGAATTAGACGCAGCCACCTAGTACGGTAAGCTAGCAGTTTCACAGAAGATGTGACTGACTGTTAGCGGAGGAAGCTGTCATAATATTAAGCCTTTCTGTTACCTTTGCTGTTAGGTGAGAGAGTTCATTAAATTGTCTGGCATGTGAAAACAGCCCACTACTGGTTGGTACTGGCTGCGTGTCTAGTGCAAGTCATCAATGCACGTAGTTCGCCTTGAATACAACTGACTTCTGCACCTGTCATTAACCTTATTGAAATACCGGAAATAAGTTAAAAAACTATATCACCGTTATTGAAAACAATTATATTGCAGTATATATTGATATTGAATTATTGTCCAGCCCTACCTTTAACTTACAGGCCATTTAAAGGTTGGCTGTAAACGTACTGCATAGTACTGAGTCTTAAAGCAATACAGGGAAAGTAGTTAGATAATCCATATAAAGGCAGGACAAACCCCTTTTAATGTGGGGTAGTGTGCTGTTTAAATTATCTACCAAAATTGAATGCTCACAATATGAATGTTACTAAAACAGTGAATACTATTTGCATAAGCCACACTTTCAAAAGACATTCCTAATTAAATAAACATGTAAAAAGTGTAATGTGTAACCAGAGCAACAACAGCACATTGTAGCAGTCGTGTCACTTCACCGCTAATTAGCGCTATCACACAACCTGTAATGTTAGACACTGTTTGGGCTAATATGTGCTGGCCTCGTTTTCTGGCTCCCTCCATCAGACAATCTTAAACCCCACAGGCACCTTTCACAATGAGGTCAGTGAAGCCACAGCACTTGCCTTCTACATGTTAATGTTTGCTGGAGAAAGTTGTTGTTGTAATGCTGGTTCTTTTTTTTAGATCTACACTTAATGGACCCATAGTAGTATAAGCCATCTGCTTCAGAACACATGCCATACAAATCATTCAATCAGATGTGTGCTTCATATAAGATACATCTACTGCACAAGGTTACTGCACACGGTTATTGACTCAAGCTGCTTTCCTTCCCATTGAAGTAGGGGTGCACAATATATCGATTCAGTATCGTTATTGCAATATATGTGTTGTTTTGATATGTTATGAATATTATTTTTATGTATTTTTCCATAAGCTTTGTGTTTTTAATTATGTTACAAAATATCTAAATTAATATCGATATCCCAATATCACTGAAGGACCATTCACAGCTAGGCTACTGCTCAAATGCAAAATATGCAATGTTTGGAAAACCTGAAGTTTATATGTATCCCAAACTCTCTTCCTTCCTATTCTGAGACTTTTTGAACTACAGTACCAAGACTTTATTTTTATATTGCCATCTTGCCCTTGCACCAATATTTTACATTTGTAAGCATGAAAGTTACAAAACCAAACCAAAACCAGAGATGATGTCATGTTTTCCCTATGGTGTCATTCCAACCCATATGCTTTTGTTGTCATCAGGAATGGTCTCACAAAGGGACATGTGTCTTCTCCACACACTGTCTGTGTGAGCTGTTCAGATTACAGGGTTGATGGGTGTTGCTAAGTATATGCCCCCAATGCATTCTTGCCTTTTATCCTCGCGGTTAGGTTAGGTTACAACAATGAGTCTGCAAGCATACAAAGCCCCAAGCATACAAAGTGTTTCGATCAGATTTAGATTAATATCCTACAGTAAAATGTATTTACTCATGTTATGGGATAATGTGCCTCTTAATTTTGCAACCAAGTTGTTTCCAATAGTCTCAGACATGCATTTTCATTACAATTTTATGCAAATCGTAGCTGTATTATTTTTAATGTATTGCCATTTGCCAGGTGTTCCTCACCCCACTCAGTATTGAAAATCCATAAGTCAGATTTTGACTATAGGGCAAGTATTTAATCATGTCCTTAAATGTTAGAAGTGTCTTGACATTTTCTGTCCTCGGGGACTGAAAACATATTAAAAGCAGGTGGGGGTTTGGATATATTTGCCTGTTCCTGTTCCAACAGGCCCAAGTATTTGTCAAATATACCCTTTTGCTTTTAAGTGGTCTTTAATAACAAAGGCCCCTAAATCTACCTGTCACATTCTTCAGGGATGGCCAATTCCCACCGCATATGGAATGGAAATTCAGGTAGTTGACATTTAATGCATACCCTTTCTCTTCTCATGACGTCTCTGCAATATATTTGTCACTGAAGATACATTTTTTACCTCCTTTTATAGTTTCATCATCTGCGTATATCCATCTCTAAATTTAGAGCATTGGAAATAATACATAGTAATGAGATAGATGGAAACCCAATCTCACTATTTACCATAACAGTACTATTAATACTGTATGCAGTATAACATGTATACACAACTAACTAGTTGACATTGCCAACAAAGCCAAGTAGCTGGCTAGAAATTATGCCATATGCATGAGGGATTAATTTATGTAGTACAAGATAATTTGGCTCCTTTTAATGAATGCCAGGCTTTCCCTGATACTATTGATTCCTGTATTAATAAATTAGTCAATACATTTAAATGTACAGCATTTGGAAGATGCTTTTATCCGTAGCGACTTAGAATTAGTATGTCAATAGCTGAATGGGTCATACACCAGTAATCGTAAACAAACAACATTCTGTTAGGACAATTACAGCAGCATTTCATTAGAGCTAAATTAGTTTAAAACATACCAACATATTCAATCTACAAAATGGTTGCTAAACAGCCAGTATACCCGCATCTTTGACATTTGTTTCTGACTAGATCTGTGCGGTCTCATTTGGAATGAAAACTATTTGACTGTCATGTATTATTAACAGAGTTTGCCTGGATGAAATCACAATGACGCTATTGAAAGATGCAACAGCAGTGCACAGTAGGTTGCCTTAAATCTCCAAGATGAGGACACGTCTCTAATCTTAATCTGTGTTATTTTCACATTTCTCCTACTGCCAATTCTAACCGAAGGCTATTCGCACCAGTGTACCATTCATAGATGGAGCTACCCACTTCTGAACCTTTTGAAATATCACATTGGCTAATACAACAAAAGTAACATTTATATTGTCCATGCCCACACAGTCTCATTCTCAGTTGTGTTACAGCATGTCTTGTCTATCCATATGTCGACATGCATTCACAGTTTCCTTAAGCTCGAAGACAAATAGAGCAGGGATCAAGGCCGACTCACAAACGCCACATGGGGTTTTTCCCGGCATACGCAGAGACACATTCACGAGATCTTCCCTTTGAGAAGATTAACGCGTTCAGAAGAATAGGTTATTGTCCCGGTGCGGGTACGGCCACAGACCAGAGCTAGAAGAAGCATCCCTGCGTGCGTGCATGTGTGTGTGTCTGTGTGTGCGTGATGTAAGCCTTGCTGTTTCCATCCACGACTCCAAGGAATTCATTGTAATGAGCGCAGTGGCATTTGCATGGTCTGTTTCCCCCTCTTTAACCTGCCTTATCTTTTCCTCGTGTGGCACAATAGAATCAAATGGAAATCTGCCCACCGGGGTTTGTGCCTGTGTGTAAAACTGGAGGTTGGTTCCAGTGTAACGTACTGGTACGTACTTATGCTGCATTCCAGACAACAACCAACTACTAGAAACAATACAATAGAACGCCACTCAGTTCCTACATGCGAAATCGGGGCAGATCCATCTACCCCAACTTCCCAGTTTGACGTCACACAACAATGGTGGCACCTATGGAGGCACATTATGACAATACCATCATCTGTGGCAATGTAAAGTATGTTTGCCTGTATTTAATTAAACAGTACTTTCCGGTTAGCCGGACCAGATCATTTTCTACTAAGATAAGGATGATAGGGTTAGGAGGGTTAGGGACAGAACCACACACACACGCCCCCAACCCGCTGTCGGTGCAGCCTGTTGAGCTCTCTCTCTCTCTGTTGTGCTGTAATACAACTACATTTTAATTTCACAATTAGCAATAGAACCGCTGACCCTTTCTATAGAGTTATCGAAACACCAATCGTTGTATAGTGGACGCATTCTTTTCATTCATATCCCTGTCACTACGATGTTGGGTTTGTCGGGATTATGGCGACAAGTCTATTGCCTTCCCATCTATTCTCAAACTGAACAATGTTAAATAATATGGTACTTTATTTAAAAACCGCAATATGTGTATTTTCATCTAAGAAATGATCAGCGCGCTGTGTTACGCACACACACGTTCACACACACACACACACGGCGCGCTTCGCCGTCTGTGGGTGGTTTAGGCCTGTAGTTCAATGTTTTTTGTTTGCGTTCAGTGTCCTGCACCCGGAACGCTCTGAGGTCGAAAATCGGAAATTTGGGAATAACCAGTACGCACACATTAAGACCTGTCCCCAACAAAAAGAACAGAGGAGGTGGTGGGGGATGAATCAGGCAGAACAACAACACTGTTGTTTAATCTTCCCATCTGTTGAGGGGGGGGGAGTGGAGTCCCAGGCCTGGAACAGGACCTTCTGAAAGAAAAGCCCAGCTACCTTGCCTAAAGGCAGGTATATTTAGCCCAGCAGTGCGCCGGCAAAACTTAAATTAGCCACGCCTGAATCCTCCTGTTCTGCCTCTCCGTTCACACTGGAAGGAGGTCTTCACTTCAGTCAGCCTTCATGTTCTCTGTTGGGGTAGTCATTGTTGCCTCCCCCCCACCCCCGCCCCACCACTCCTCCACTTCACATGGAGCCCGCTGCATGGTGTTAGGGGCGGGACCAAAGCCAGGGTGCTGTTTTATCTTTCTGGCTGCGGGGGAGAGGAGGTGCTGCGGAGGAAGTGCCATAAACCTGTGGTGGTGGGTGGTAAATGTGCTCCACTGCTTGACGTGCCTCTCGTCCCCCCGTGTGTCTGTGGCAAGGTTTTGCATTAACGCTGTTGGAGTCATTTTACTGTTACTCCGCAGGATCTAGCATTTTATTTGCAGTGAGCCATCTCCCCCCGCCGGGACTAGAGGTGGGATTACAATAGGACTGATACGACTAATGTCTCATTGTCTATACAGTGCTTTGAGATGCTACTTAGAACCGTTACAAACAGGGCGTGTGTAATAAATAATTATTTTCTTCCCCCACTCTGCTTGGACACACTGGCACAAAATCTTGAATGCACGCATTCCAGATTTACAATATAATGTGTTTTATTCAGTGCTGGGATGTAAACTGTGTGTGAATAGAATAGCTTAGATAGAAGTAGAAAAGCTTTTCTATTTCCTGCTTGAACAACTGACTGACTATTGTTTATGCTCAGTAGACAATTGAGGTTGAAAGTGAGTCTGCAGTCTGTTAGAAAGAAGCCAGACTTGCACGGTCAACCATGTCCGTCTAAATGGCCATCTCAAAGTAGATCTTAATAACTGCCTCTGGCTCACAATGCAGGACATTTGATTATCTGAGCCTACAAGTCTTAGTCTACATATAATAAATATGTGACTGAATTTTGTATGCCTCAATTTAAGAAATGTTCCAACACCATCATCACAATGAGTTTTTTTGTGTGTTTTTTTTTACATGAATGAATACATGACTTACAACACATGCACAAGACTCCAAAGAGTGCTCTGGAATAAGGCAGAATTACGGACCGCATAGTACACACACTTTCTTCCTCGTATTCATTCTGAAATAAGTATTTTCTTTTTCCCAGTACTATGCCAGACCAGTAACCTTGAATGTGATCCAGTGACGTTCAAAATGCCAGAACAACCAAAACCAGTCTGCAGGTAAGTTAGTGGAGTTTTCCCTGTGACATCACACACACACACACACACACACACACACACACACACATTGTTGTTTGTGAGCGTAATATGTCTATGTTATCTAGTAAGGGACAATACACATTACTTAGCATAGCGCTACTGACAGAGGTCATGTAAATGTGTGTTAGCTGTACAGGCTACTTTTTATCTCCAGTCCCTAACAAGGAGTCTGTTGCCCCGTATTTAGTCTCTGAGTCATGGGGAACGTGGAGAGCCAGCACGGGGACCATGTCCTCTACCGTAACGACGGCGGCGGCCATTTGTCACGCAAGCAGACGTCTCGCTCCCTCCGCATTTCCAACAAGCAGTGCAGGCGGCCCCGGCACGCCTCGTCGGGGAAGACGGAGCACAGGAACTCCGAGACGAGCACGCGCTCCAGCAGCACCCCCAGCATCCCCCAGTCGCTTGCCGACCACGGCCCGGAGCCCTTCGACGAGACGGACGTCCTGCCCGACTTCGGCAGCCCCATATGGGTGGACCGCGTGGCCATGAACCTGCGGCCCGCGTCTCTCCACGACGACCCCGCCGGCAGCCCTCTTCCCCCTCAGCCGCCGCCGCTGCCGGGCCCTGGGCCACTGGACATCCAGGAGGGAGGCTTCGTGGAGGACACCTACCTCCAGAGGACCCGCTACGGGCCCCGCGACACCTCCGGCTTCAAGAAGAAGCGGTCCAAATCGGCCGACATGTGGCGGGAGGACAGCCTGGAGATCTCCCTGTCCGACCTCAGCCAGGACCACCTGACCAGCACGGAGGAGATGGCGAGCGCTCCCCCGGGGCCGCTGCTGGACACCGGGGGCAGGGCCAACTCCCTGGACCAGCTGCTGGGCCAGAGGAGCCCGGGCCGCGGGCCCGCCGCCCACGGCCGCTACGCCAAGTGGCGCGACTGCAGGGCCGCCAAGACGGAGGGCGACAAGATGCTGTCGCCGTCGGAGGAGGAGGAGGGCAACGTGTACGCTGCCTACACGTTGCCATGCCGCCGCTCGCACTGCCTCTCGGAGGGCGTGAGCGCGCACCAGGCGGCCGCGTGTGCAGGCATGCACGGCAGGAGGGCGCAGACCATTCAGGTAGGGCTGCTAATGCTGCTGCTACTGCCACCTAGACTGTCTCCGCCCGACTAAGTATGTTCCTTTAGAGAGTTCTAAATTCTTTTTGCCTGAGTGATTCCTGACATAAATCGACCTCGACCTTTAATCCTTTTTTAAATGTTTCTTAATTTATTATTTGTTTTGAATATTTGTTTATATTTGCAGCCATGAAAGTGTCGTGTATCCCATATTCTCCTGAAGAAATAATACAGTAGCACAGATACAGTATGCAGTATACAGTATTGAAGAAGATGACAGACTTTACGTAGCCTGGCTCTGCCCGTAGCCTGGCTCTGCCCGACTATTGCTCTCAGATACGTTTTTTTTTCATTGAGATTATAGTCTGGAGACCCTGTATTTCAATAACCAACCAATCAGGGTGGATTAGTGAGATGACGTCGAAGTCGAGCGTGTTGGTGGGAAATGGTGGTAGACCTACATGAGGCGAACCGACCGCTTCAACACCGACCAATAGATAATAAAACGAAGCAGAGGTCTACTTCCAGTAGGAGGAAACAACGGTTAACACTTCCCAATGGAGCGTTGCCAAACCTTATCCACCAAGTGAATATTGGGTCTGACTACACCAGGGTAATGGCACAGACAGTTGTACTGTAGCTCTGCTGTACTACTGCTCAGCTGTGGCTTCACTGTGGAACAACACCTGCTTGATATTCACGCTTGGCAGGGTGTCAGGGGATGGACGCCGCACACTTCTAGCTAGGCAGCCTTCGCTGTAAGGGCTACATGTTAATGGTTAAAGGAGATGTAGGTAGGATTTTCATTTTAGAGCTGTACATTTAGTGGAATTTGTTATAAATGTCATAGACACCTGTCATCTGACAGCGAGTGATATGCTCTGAGAACATCTGCTGTGGCTGATCGATTTAGGCTTTGCCAGCTACCAGACGATTTCTCTGCAGTCAAGGCCGCTTTCCCCTAATTGGTCCAGTGAATATCTACCTTGCCTGTCAAGCATACGAATGCGAGCACATGGCTACAAAGGGGTTTGAAAATGGTCTCGCAGACCAACTGGCGTCCTGATGGAGGGGTTGGTGGAGGTGGAGCGGGTGCTGTGTTTGGGTTGTTGATGTTCAAAATCCTCCTCTACTTTGCCTCTTCTTCAGCTAGCTCTCGTTGCAAATCTCAAATCCTAGAGTCAGAGGTTTAGCTACTGTCCCCTTCATAAGTAACATAAGTAACGTAACTCATGGCTATAGCTCCATCTCCCCACCCCCCCACATTCACCACACACACACACACAGACAAGGAGCCCTAACAGCAGATTGAGCATGTTTGTTTGTGCCAAGGGAGCATGGAGCTCCTGTTTTTCTTGGGACAGAAGACTAGGGTACTAACGGGAATGGAGGGGGGGGTTAAATGCCACAGCCTTTTGTTGTGATAATTAGGGGGGGGGGGCGCTGTGTAAAAGTGTAGTAACAGTAACAAAATGTGTCTGGTGGCCCCTCTGTCACAACGGGACACCGCTTGCAGGAGCGCTGGAGCGCATTATTGGGCCATGTGACCAGATGGAGTAACCAGCCTCCGCATTACTCCCTCTGGGGCAGGCATGTCTGTCTGTCTGCCTGCCTGCCTGCCTGCCTGTCTGCATGTCTGCCTGCCTGCCTGTCTGCATGTCTGCCTGCCTGTCTGTCTGCCTGCCTGTCTGCATGTCTGCCTGTCTGCCTGTGTGTATGTGTGTGGAAGAGGGCCCCACGGCGCTACGGATAGGGCAGGCTGCCCTGCTTGTAGTAGTTGGAACAGAGCTTCTGGATGTAACAAACGATGGACACTTTCCATAGGCCACAGTAGTAGTAGTACGGGAGCGGCTACCTAGCTTATGGGAGTGGCCAACTATCTTACAGGAGTGGCTAACTATCTTACGGGAGTGGGTAACTAGCATAAGGGAGTGGCTAACTAGCGTGCTGCTGTGTGTGTCTAACCGCTGTGCCCTCTGCAGGATGTCACAGCGACGGACGGCAGCGAGTTCGACGACAGCGGCATCGGCGGGCTGGCAACGGAGGTGGAGCCCCCGTCACGCCGCTACAAGACCATGTCGGCCTCCTTCTCCGTGTGCTCGGCGGCCGGCGCCAGCGACAGCGGCAGTAGCAGTGGCGGGGGCGGGGCCAGCGAGTGCGCGCAGGGTGTCTACGAGAACTTCCGACAGGAGCTGGAGAGGAGCTCCTGCCAGACGGAGAGCCCTGAGGAGGCGGGGTCGGCACTGAGCGACGAGCAGAGCACCACGAGTTCCGCCTACCAGTCGGAATCGCCGCCGCTGCTGGGTGTCGCCCAGGGAACGGTGCGCAAGGCCGGCCGGCTCGCCGTGAAGAACTTTCTGGTTCACAAGAAGAACAAGAAGGTGGAGTCGGCCACCAGGCGCAAGTGGAAGAGCTACTGGGTTTCTCTGAAAGGTTCGTTTGACCAAATATACGCACTGTAATGCACTTCTGGTCTGTTAAGTGGGCGTGTCACTAATGGCATTTTGCTGACATAGGCAGCACCCAGACTGCTAAATCTACCATGCTTGGCCTGAAACAAAGTACATTTACCCCAAGACAGTTTCCTGCAGAAATCCAGTTGTGGCTAACCTTGTGGATTGGTTGTAGGTACTTGGGAATTAATGTAATATACTCAAAATACCCATTAACACTCCCAGAGATAAGTAATGGGCAATAGTATGGTGAAGTCCGAGGGGCCTCCCCATTGACTTGCATGGAATGCTGGCTTTTTCTGGTCTGCACAAAGTGTGAAAAGTCCCGTTCCAAAAACATTGGTAATGCATTGTGAAGGCTGGGATATTGTTGTTGTGTGATGTCTGCACCAGGGCTGTGTATAAGTACCAGATAATTTTTTCAGCATGCACAGAGAATTAAACTAGCAGACTGAGATATTTGGTGTTGACAAAAACTGTATTAGCTTACAATCGCTTACCAAACTTTAAATTTGTTCGAGGAGACGCTTAACATCTAAATTGTCCTCTTTTGCCCAGTGAAATGTGGCTTTATTTTAAGCCTAACCAGGGAAATAAGCATTCCTAAATTATTATTTTATGCTGCACTTCTCAGTGTCGGCCACTGGAGAGCAGAATGAAATCATTTTAATTTTAATTATATTGGGACACATTTTTATCCACACCATTTATGTTCCCCGTAGTCTGAGAGATGCATTATTATATCCTATTAAATAAAAAATGATGGTCCTGCTTATCATTAGCAATAAAAACGGTTGTTTTGGTCTCCCAGGGTGCACTCTGTTCTTCTATGAGACGGATGGCCGATCTGGGATCGACCACAACAGCATTCCCAAGCATGCCATCTGGGCAGAGAACAGCATCGTGCAGGCTGTCCCAGAACACCCCAAGAAGGACTTTGTTTTCTGTCTCAGCAACTCACTGGGAGATGCCTTCCTGTTCCAGGTGCAGCATAAAGTCGTCTAAGTGCCACTTGTTGGTCTTTTCCCCGAGACAATGGATATGTAGCATATGTAGTATCCCAGTGTAGTGGTGTTTGTAACTGTTGAGTCATGACATGTTGAAGGCCGTTCATTAAAGTGTGGTTATATGGCTTTCTGCCACTAGATGTCATACTAGAGCACCTTCATCTCAGACCAAAACAAATGCTCTGTGGTTCACACTCACACACCACACAGACACATGCACCAACGTGCACGAGCGATCGGCCCGGCTGAACAGAGATGCACGGATTACACAACACAAAGGAGTGTTAGTTAATTCTCTGTTTAGGATGCTGATATATTAATGTTGTGTATAATAGTACCTTTGCAGTAAAGGGATACTCCTCGATATAAGCCCTGTATCATTGCTACTTTAACACCTGACAGCCGTACGAGAGGTTAACAGCTTTGTTTCATTGCTACTTTAACACGTGACAGTCGTACGAGATATTAACAGCCTCGTGTCATTGCTACTTTAACACGTGACAGCCGTACGAGAGGTAAACAGCTTTGTTTCATTGCTACTTTAACACCTGACAGCCTTACGAGAGGTAAACAGCCCGGTGTAATTGCTAGTTTAACACGTGACAGTCATACGAGAGGTAAACAGCCCCGTTTCATTGCTAGTTTAACGCGTGACAGACAGCCGTACGAGAGGTTAACCCCCGTTTCAATGCTAGTTTAACACCTGACAGCCGTACGAGAGGTTGACAGCCCCGTTTCATTGCTAGTTTAACACGTAACTGCTGTACGAGAGGTAGATAAGAACAATGTGACTGTGTAGGAGGAGGAGTGGAGAGGTCTGCACGCCACTCAGCACTCACAGTGTCGTGTTGTGCACAGCACTGTCTTTGTAATGCTCATTTCAGCCACAAGGGGGTGTAAATCCCTGTGTCACCTCTTGACTTGGTTTATGTTCCAATTTACGGAGCCAGAGCTGTGTAGAACAAGCATATTGGCTTACAATTAGCTTGCCGTAGCTGACTATACTGTTAAGGCTAGCAGACTCGCTGTCCGTAAGAGTGACTTAAGAAGTGGCAGAGATTTAAAATGTGTTTTAGAATAACAATAACTCTAGAACTAGCTTACAATAGCTGACTAGGTTTATATCACTTATATTGTATTGTTTGCAACTCAGTTGTAAGCGCTAAGGGGGCCTAGTCATCTTACAATTAGCTTACAATAGCTGACTATAGATTTGTAACCTGTAAACTGCACTCCCACACACACACACACACTCACACTGACGCACACGCACACACACACCCACACAGACGTACAGCCAGACGGAGCTTGAGAACTGGATCACGGCGGTGCACTCGGCGTGCGCGGCGGCCGTGGCCCGGCAGCACCAGCGCGAGGACACGGTGCGGCTGCTCCGCGCCGAGATCAAGAAGCTGGAGCAGAAGATCGACATGGACGAGAAGATGAAGAAGATGGGAGACATGCAGCTGTCGGCTGTCACCGATACCAAGAAGAGGAAGACCATCCTGGAGCAGGTATGAGTCCCACACACACACACACACCTGTGTATTGTACAGCATTCAGGTAGTTTACACATCACCTTTTGCGGGACCATTGTTGTGTGCAGTGTTGGCGACGCTACTAGTTAAGCTACATTTATGAGTAGCGTTGTGGTAGCAGCGCTGTTTTCTGAATCAAATAGCTTTTCAGTAGCGACGCTCTTTCACTGATCAAGTAGTGCGGTAGCGTCCACAGAAGCTACATTTTCCCAAGCAGTTTTGAATCTGCAGCTCAAGGCTTAAGTCCTGATACAACTGCTAAGAATCAGTACGTGATGCCATCACATACACGGACCTAGGCTACATGTGTAGCACTTCCATATGACGGTGATGCCGTAGAGACGTAGGCCTACCAATCACTGGGCTGATGCCTGACACTTTGATGCAGGAGATTGAGGGGGAATAAAGACAAGACTGAGTTTACGTGGTAGAAAGAACAGTGAGAGCAGAGAATACAGCTTATAAACAGTTGAACTGAACAGTTTTGCCCTGTTTATTTGTTTGTTTGACTTACACTTTTGAATGTTGGTACAATAAAATGTAGGAAAAAAAAATAGCTTAAATGTAGTGAACTACTTTTGCCGTGTTACATGTATCTTAGTTTGCTACATTTCTTTTGGGGTAGCTTCAGTGTAGTTAAGCTTAATTTAACGTAGAGTAACGGTAGCTTAGCTTACTACATTTTCAATGTAGCTTGCCCATCACTGGTTGTGTGTATGGGTCCCTCCCTCTGGGACAGCCCCTTCACTTTCTCCTATGGGACAACGTCACTCATCATCATCATCGTCAATTTGATCTTCACACACACATTATAGAGGTAGGGCGGGGCGACGGGCGATCAAGAAGTCGCTGGTTCAACCACCCCCCTTGCTAACTCGTGTGTGTCGAGGTGTCCCTGAGCGAGACACCTGACTGCTCCCGGCGGTCAGATGACTGCTGACATCACCATCAGTGTGCGCATGTGTGCGTGTGTGCGTGCGTGTGAATGTGAGGCAATCCCGTGAAGCCGGAAAGGTCAGTTTTCCACATGTTTCCAGAAGCGCTTCCAGACCTAGACCGAGCTACAGCATACGATAGCGTGAGCCTAGCCAGTCAGACATGGAACACCTCTGACCAAAACGTCCGCAGGTGGATGCCGTGTTCAGGCCTCGCGCACAAAAGCTCGACTGTCATAGAAGAGGCGGACACAACACACAGTATTATATTGAGACACGTTAGCATGTGATCAGCAGCTGTCACACTAGCTGAGCCAAGACATCCCGTACTTAATCACGGCGTGGCGTACCTGTCCAACCTGTCACACAGTGAGAAGTGATGTAATAAACACAGGGTAGATGGTAATGCATTACCGTTTATGTATTCAGTAATCACGTTACAGTTACCAAAGAACTATAGCGCTACTACAGTATTATTTGATTAAAGATTATAAATGAAAGATCTCGTCTATGCTGATATGTGGGAATATGTTCGGTTCGATGTTATATTGTTAACGGGCGATTACATGACATTGCATTGCAGGCAATTCATTCTGAATAACAACTGAATGAACACTGATAATCATGTCTGATGCTGATCAGTGGTTAGTGACAGCGAGATTGTTACACTGATATTGTTTTCTGAGCCTAGCATGAGAGTTTCTTTCTTTCTTTCTATTAAAGCCAGAATGCAATGTGATTCAGATGGCTTTGACAGGCAACAATAACGTTGTCAAACCATTGTTCACCGGCCAGATGTTTCATAAAGGAAATAATATCTTGGCGGCATCACTAGACTGTGCCAACGTTGTACACTATTTTTGTCCAGGAGGTTTGTGATTGTCCCGCCCCCCCCCCCCCCCTTCCCCCTTCTCACAAAGCTGGCAGCCTGTCACCCTCCCAATTAATTGCGGAGCTCATATTGTCTTTAATAGGTCTGTTTACAGTGGAGGGGGATTAAATGGTTCTGTTCTGCCAGGTCGGCAGTAGCTGGTTGGAGCGGCCTGCTTGGCAGTGTCAGGTGTCACATTGTGGGAAGCTGAAGGGACGCCGGCCTGCTCCTTTAGCAAACCCTGAAGCGCTCCCAGCCGTATATCTGCCAGTGGAATGTGTGGCGTTGTTTGTGTCTCGTCTCCAGGCGACCTGGCAGCCGTACAGGAGTGTCGTCCCCCCCCCCCCTGACTACTCCCCCCCCCCCCACCCCACAAAGACCAGCGCAGGACTGTAACTGTGAGGGGATGCCCCGGTAAATAAACACAATGTTTTGCTCCGCTGCGCCCTGCAAAAACACCAAGCCACTAGGCACACCACGTAGGCTGGCATCGGTGACATCGACGCAGAGGGCTCCGTCTTAGACAGACAGACGGGCAGGCAGGCAGGCAGGCAGACAAAATACAGGCAGGCAGACAGACAGGCAGACAAAAGGCAGGCAGGCAGACAGGCATCCAGCATTGTTAAAGAGTATTGGGACCAAGTGTCAAAATAGAGGCAGGCAGACAAAAGACAGGCAGCCAGCCAGCCAGCATTGTTAAAGAGTATCGGGACCAAGTGTCCATGGATCCCATGGCAACGTTCTGCCAGGACGAGCACTCGGAGCACTCAGCTGGCCGTGCTCTCCTCCCCTCTCTGACAGATCTTCCTATGGGAGCAGAACCTGGAGCAGTTTCATGTGGCCCTGTTCCGGTTCAGGTGCTACCTGGCCAGCCTGCAGGGCGGAGAGCTGCCCAACCCCAAGCGCCTGCTGGCCTTCGCCTCGCGTCCCACCAAGCTGGCCATGGGCCGACTGGGCATCTTCTCCGTGTCCTCGTTCCACGCCCTGGTAACTTTTTCCCTTTCATTTGTAATCATCTTTGTTCTGTCTCTGTGTATTTCAAGGTGGGTCCGTGGTGTTTTAGGCACAGCCACAAATTAACTACTAAAGTAGTTAAGTTTGCGTATAGAAACATTTTACCTTTAAATGTTGTATATATATTTATATCATTTTTATTTATTTATTTATATATATATATCATTTTTTTAGTTAATGGGGTTTATTAATAAAAAAATACATTAAAAAAAATTAAGTTCTCAAGCTCACTGACCCCTTGAAATCACCTCGCAAACTTATTTAGAGAGGGCGGGGTTAGAGTTCCAGCCCACACAATGAAAGCATCCATAAGCAGCTAATTCTGCAAGGTGTAATTGTACCTGTGGAGAAAAACAACTCATCCTACTCACAAACAACGTCATCATAAAAACAACACATTGGCTTTGCTGGCAGGACACGTAATAGCCACATCTTGCAGAGGCAATGTCAGACGGTGTTGGGTTTGATGAGGGCTATTTTGAAGCCAAGGCCACGCGTGGGCCCTTGCTCGCGTGTAGGCCAGCCCTCCCCCATCACTTTGTGCCGATCGATCTGCACTCCAGTCACGCTGGAAGATAACAGTGGTGTTGGCAGGCCTGCCATGGTCCCACCTACACTTCACCAAAGAGCAAGTGGGTGTTTAAAAGCACCTAGATGTCAGCAATGCTGAAGAAGAGATGTCTTCTTTCAGCACTATGTGTATATCTCTCCCCCACCTTTTACTGTATGACTCGTCTCTCAGTATCCTGATGAATATCAGAAATATCAACAAATGGCCTGGAAAAGGGTCAGAAGAGTCAACGAGGAACATGGTTGTCCCGATTTAGGTTAAGACAAAAATTTAATTGTATTCATTTAATTTGCCCTATTTTTGTAATTAATGTTACATAATAAAGAAGAAATTATTGTATATTGTATATATTTTCAGTTGGCTGACCGAAAATATATACAATATACAATAATTTCTTCTATTTTAGTCATAATACTTGGCATGTAGGCTACTATATTGTGTTATGTGTTTGGATATCTTTGGGTACAAGGGGTATATTATGTACCAGGGAGAAAAATATGCATTTACATGTAAAGAAGAGCACTTGGCTAGCGACATTTATATGTAAATGCCCGTCTTTACCCAATGTAATGAATTTAAATGCCTGTTTAACAGATTAGCATTAGCATGTTAGCATGCTGTATTAACCGAGCTGCGTGGCTGTGGCAGGTCGCGGCCAGGACGGGCCGTGGGGTGAGACGGCGAACGCAGGCCATGTCCCGCTCCACCAGCAAACGAAAAAGCAGGTTCTCGTCCCTCTGGGGACTGGACACTACCTCTAAGAAGAAGTCAAACGCCCATCCCAGTATTAACCAGGTCTGCAACCAGAATATAGCACCAGGCTGTTTCACGCGCACAACCCTCTCCTGAAATGTGTTTCCCTACCCTTCCATGTATAGCACTGAGAACATGCCTCCTGTTCTTGCAGGTGTTTGCTGATGGCGAGCAGCCAGTTCAGAACCCCGTCGATGGCGTGTACATGGATTCTGCCAAGGAGTCCACGGTGAGGAGATATCATTCTCGCTAATGGGTTGGCACGGAGCCAACATTGGGGGGGGGGGGTCCAAAGCAGAGCTGGAGCTTGGGCTAAACCTTTGGCCAGGGCTGATGGGGACGCACACGAGCCGTTTGCTGTGTGCGTCCTCAGTGAGCTACAGGGCAGCCGCCCCCGGAGGTCGCAGCTGTAATGGATGGTCGGGAGAGTCTGGGCCTCTTGCCAAGTATCCCCCTCCACACACACACACACACACACACGCACACGCACAGATGCATACACGCACACACGCACGCACACACACACGCACGCATTCACACGCACACACATGCACACACATATGCACACGCACCCACCCCAACACGCACGGGCATGCACACACACACACACATACCCATGCACGCACGCGCAAACACCTCCACACGCACGGGCGCACACACACACCCACACACGCGCGCGCACACACACAAACACACGCGCACACAGACACACACGCACGCACACACAGGCACACAAAACACACACACACACACATACACCCACACACCCACACAGGCACACAAAACACACACACACACACACATACACATGCACGCACGCGCAAACACCTCCACACGCACGGGCGCACACACGCACACACACACACACACGCGCGCGCACACACACAAACACACACGCGCACACCCCCACACACGCACGCACACACAGGCACACAAAACACACACACACACACACGAGCGCACACACGC